>JASCZI010272480.1:3458-13543 GCA_036250425.1 Stylosanthes scabra | reverse complement strand
CCCCCCCCCCCCCCCCCCCCCCCAAAAAAAAAAAAAAAAGAGAAAGAAAAGAAAAGAAAACATAAAATTCATATCAATAACAGGTGAATGCTAACAAGTCAGTTGTATTTGATCTTGTTTGTAGGCTGTAATTCGAGTTCGCTTCCCTGATAATCACACATTGGAGGCTAACTTCCACCCATCAGAAACCATCCAGAGTTTAGTTGATCTCATGACTAAAGTGATCGTGCAACCAGAGCAGCCATTTCATTTATGTAAGCAATATAGCAAATTGATCTTCCATATATGATTAAATCTTGAATGAGTTTCACTGGTAGTTTGCACCAATTGGTAGCAGTTTTAAGGTCTCTCAATTTCTTTTCCATCGGATTAGCTTGCCATAACATCATCTCCTGGCAAGGATTAACTGAATGGAAACATAAATCATATGCCCTTTAATGATGCAGATACCACACCGCCTAAGAAGGTGATCAAAGACATGTCTCAGGATTTCTATACTGCTGGTTTTTGCCCTGGTGCCATTGTGTACTTTTCTTATGATGTTCCAAAAGGTGAGTTCCTGTTGCTCAAATGATCATTTTCCTAAACATTTGTGTTGTGTGATCTAATCTTGCTTTTGCCCCACTTGAATAACCAACCACATAGGATAATTATCTTGGTAACCAATTATTTTAGTTACTACAATGTTACAACTTACTGGGGTTATGACAATTTTCTTTTTCTTGATTCAAATTTTTAGTCTTTTAAGGAGGGGTTATGAAAATTTCAGTGTTGGTTTGTTCACCTCTCTTGATTCTAATGGTGTGTTGTAATTAGGTGATAACACTCCTGTTGGCCCCTACCTGCGCGAAGATATCATGGCCTTGAAGGATTTACATGTATCTGCTGATCAAGGTCAGCAATCAGAACCTGCGCATTCGGAGCCAGAGCCGGTAGTGGCACCACAGCCTCCTCCTGTCCAAGAGCGGAAACCTGCTGAGAAGAAGCTTGTCAAACCAAAATGGCTAAAAATGTGATATCCTTGTTCCCTGTTTGCCATGGTTGTTTTTATAGGACCATTCACTTATGCTTTATTAGATACCAGGTATAGTGGTTGTTATTCTGGAGAAACTTTTTTTTTATGCCTTGTTTACTCTCTAGTCTCGGTATCGGTTGGGTATATGGATCTTAGTCAAGTGTATCATCATGCTAAATCCAAAAGTATGCAGCATAGTTGTTTCTTATCTTAATTCACAGTATACCTTCCCTTGCTATCTTTCTTTCTATTGTCATAAATTTGTAGATATTAGATAATGTTTGAAACACCCAGTTGAGAAAAAAAGTATCCCATGATCCAGTTCCAAGAATGTTCTTATTGTTACTAAAATCAGTTGCTATATATTTATACAAGTTTAATTTTGATACACTGACAGTATAAAAAATTTTATACGGTCATTTAATCAGATTCATGCATTTATATGACTTTGGAAGTAGTGGATTTGAAAATTAATTATTTTGGTGATGTGACAAGATAAGATTGGATGTTTACATTAGGCTAGGTCGAGAGACCAGCCTGGGCATAGCACGACGCGTTGTTGCCCATCGCGAGAGTACACGAGGCAACTATCATGTCAACCATCCCTCACCCACCCATGGCGGGTAAAATCCTCCCTTGTTGCGTATTATGTTGCCCATTGCGAGAGTACACGAGGCAACTATCATATCAACCATCCCTCGTCCACCCGTGGCGGGTAGAATCCTCCCTTGTTGCGTATTATGTATTTCAATAGAAATTTTACATTAGTTACTGGTGGTTGATTTTAGTGTGCAATTGATTTTAGTGTGCACTGAGTATATTCCAATCCAAAATGTTAAGGAGTTAGCTAAAAAAAAAAAAATCCTATAAGGAAAATTTGTAAAGGAATAAAATAAAAGATTAATTAGAATGAAATTTGTAATCTTTTGAAATATTGATTTAAAAGTGATTAGATTTTGATGAAGTTAAATAATTTGATGTGTTTCCCAAAATTACTATTGAAATTTCAGATTTTTTATTTGTTCACAGCGCATGCATGCAACAATCTCAACCATCATCCCTTCACCACCACCATAATCCACGACCACCATTTCCAACAACCACTCCTCGTCCCTATCAACTGCCGCACCACCTGCATCATCGTCACCTGAATCTCACTACCACCAACACCACCGCCATTACAGCCACCAAGCCACAATCACTACCACCATCTTTTTCGTGCCATTCCTCCTTAATTCCTTCCTCGTCCCTCTCAACAACAACAAAAACAAAGCAGGGACCACTTTATTATTAATTAGCTTCTATTTTTTTGTTTTCTATTTTTTGCGGTTAAAAACTGACCTTAAATCACATCACATCGTTTTGTTTAAAGAAAAGATCACTCCCAAATTGTTAAAACTTAATAGTTAATACACAGAACCAAAATCTTATCGCCATTCTACTTCTACTTCTCTGGTTCGCTAGCTCACTTTGTCTTGCTGCAAGGTACGAGTTCCGTTACTTTTATTGACGATCAATTGCTCTAAACAATGTATGCTTCATAAAGAAAATGGTGGATACTGTGCTTTTCGGGTGTGGCGTTTGTATGTTGAATTGTGAACCACTTCGTTCAAAATTTGTGAAAGAAATATGAATCATTTTGTACTTTATCTTAAAGTTTTATTTTGAGGTCATTTTCTGAAGGTGGGTTGGTTCGTTGGTTTGTTTGATTTTTTTAAATGTTATTGAATAGCACAATAATTTTAACATTCACAGATGTGAATTTAATCTCTCACTTATTGAATTTTTCTATTTACAATTTCCTCTCAAATTTACATTTCGTGATGGTTTCCTTGAAGGAGATGAGACAAAAGACTTCTATGAGTTCATCCTAGAAAATTAGAAATATAAGCAATTTGATCTTTCTCGTTTTAGTTAAAACCTTATCTAATATAGGGCAAAAATTGAAAATTAAAGAATAAATGATATGTTGGTGATCGGTATTCCATTCTACTTACTCCATTCACTGGTCATAAACACTATGTCGTACTGTATTATTTTTTTATTCCATAAGAAGACAATCCGTGAGATGATCAAACTAGATCTACATGTAAACAGTCTCTTAGTAGATATGATATATGATATATGATAGAGCTTGATAATGTTGTTTGATCCATATAGCCGACTCCACCTAGTGGGATAAGGCTTTGTTGTTGTTGTTATAAGAGTAGTAAAAATTTATATTCTTCCACCTTTAGGAACTATGTGACTGTATGCAGTTATGTTGTTTCTATTTGCAGTTGATGATAGTAGTAATAAATGAAAGGGAAATAGGAGACAATAATAACCTAACTACCTAAGTACCTTACAAGCTTCTGCAGATTGTTCAAGCATTCTGGTACCGTTAGAGAATGGGGTTAGGTCAATGGCATGCTGAAAGAAGGTGCTTTAGCAGTGAATCTCCCCAATCAATGGATCTAGAAAATGGACCTGAAACTGGGTCACTCTCCATCGCCGTGCTAGGTGCTTCTGGTGATCTTGCTAAGAAGAAGACATTTCCAGCACTATTCCACCTTTACCAGCAGGTTTTAATTCAATAACCTCCAATTTGTTGGAATTGATAATAATTTATCTTTTTCTTGGTGAACTAACTGGAATGTTTTGAAGAAGCTTTTTGTTTCAAAGCAAACCAATAACTGTTATGAAGTTTGGCGGTTTCTTTTGCAGGGATTCCTACCAGAAGATGAAGTTTGTATATTTGGATATGCAAGAACAAAAATGTCTGATGATGAATTAAGAGACCGTCTACGTGGGTGAGGTTTATTTGGAAAAAAGTTTATGTTACTTGCTGCTTTTGGGTGTTTCACAAGGTGTTATGTTAACTGAAATTTTGCTACAATGTTTTTCATATGATTGTTATGTCATGTATTTGCTAATTGTTACTGTCATGTTATTATACTCAGTCATTTTTCTCAGCCATGCTTGCATAAACTAGTTTCAAGTATAATAAATGATTGGGAGTTGATTGTGAGTTGACATGCAGCTATCTTGTTCGGGACAAAGATGCCTCCTCTGAGGAGTTGGAGGTTGTTGCAAAGTTTTTGCATCTGGTGAGCATTGGCCATTGTGCATAATTTTATAATTTTTGGCAGTCTTATGATAGGAACCACAAAAAACAAATAGAAGGGAATGCTAATTGTATTTATCACTACCTCTTACACTGATATTAAAGAATCAGTGAAGGCAACAAGAAAGGAAAATATCCCTACCAAATCCTAGCTAATATTTATCCTACTCCCCTACTCTCTCAGATCGAAACAAATATCCCTTTCTCCTCTAACAGTTATACACTCTGACATACAATCATCACATTCCTCACACACCTAGTGGCCAGCTTAACAATCAGTTAGAGTCCCTCTCAGCCATCACTACTTTAGTCATATTCCCAACTTCACCGAAATACCCTTGATCTTCTTCCTTTTCTAAACTTTAATTCCATTAGGAGCTCTGCTCCTAACAATTTATCATAAGCTTTACCCTTCTGATCGGTCAAATGTTCATTCTCTTTTTCTCTCATCTTCCTTTTAGATCAAATATGTAAGTGGCCCATACGACTCTGAGGATGGCTTCCGCCAGTTGGATAAAGAGATTTTGGAGCACGAGTCTTTGAAAACTTGTGCAGAGGGTTCATCTCGACGGCTTTTCTATCTCGCTCTTCCTCCCTCAGTATATCCATCTGTTTGCAAGATGATCAAGGCTTGCTGCATGAACAAATGTAAGATCTAATAATCTCTTGTTGGAAATGTGCTGCAAATGTTTTTGCTAGGAAAAACAGGCAACCTTCTATTTCAATTTTATAGCTGATGGTGGATGGACACGTGTTGTTGTTGAGAAGCCATTTGGTAAAGACTTAGAATCTGCAGAGCAACTCAGTACCCAGATTGGAGAGTTGTTCGAAGAGCCTCAAATTTACCGTATTGATCACTACTTGGGAAAGGAACTAGTACAGAATATGGTACTTAACGATTACATAGTAGCTTACTTCTTTTTTACTTCATGAGTCCCACCTGATCCCTCTTCATTTGACTTACATTGCCAGTTAGTACTTCGTTTTGCGAATCGCTTGTTCTTGCCTCTTTGGAACCGTGACAACATTGATAATGTGCAGGTGAGGAAGGGCAACTTTGTGTTGAGTTTTTAAAAATTTGAATGAAACTAAAGAGAAACTTTTAGTTGGGATTCACAATTCATATTTTATAGTTCGTTTGATCATATATGTCAATTGCTTCTCTTAATGGGAATGCCAAAATTCATCCCATGTGTCCACTGTTACCTTTTTCAGTTACTGCATTACCCAAAATTGATGCCACCATCTGACGTATTAGCTTGTGGCTGCTTGTTTTCGCAGATAGTCTTCAGGGAAGATTTTGGAACTGAAGGCCGAGGTGGATATTTTGACCAGTATGGGTAAGTGGATTAGGTTATTTCAATTCTTCCATTTATAAGATATTTTGTTGTACTTTTCTGTGTAATGAAAATCCATGGCACTATTAGGTTTTGAATTGAAGTGATGTTATGAAAAACAAGTTTTTGCATACATCAATCTATGCTCTTCAGTATATGTCCATTTTGAGCTTTTTATTTGATGCATTGTATATCCATTGTAATGATTGGAAACTATAATTTATTAATATGCTACTTTATTTTGGCAGAATTATCCGAGATATAATTCAAAACCATTTGCTTCAGGTTAGGCCTTTATTGCAGAATAAAGTAAATTTCATATGGCCATGGTGAAATGTTAAAGCAGTTGCTTCTGTCCAGTAATCAGATGCAACAATAGTGCTTAACTTCATTCCCCTCCATTCTTGGTATCTCTCTAAGGATGCATTTGATAGAACAAAATAATATTGGCACTTAAACTTCAATACTTAAGTGCAGATTTTCAAGCTTGTATTGGTAATGCATGAAGGAAATTCATATAGAGAGCCAAATGTGTATTTGGGTAAACTAGTAAAAATTTTAAATTTTATGTAGTAGATAAATCTAAAAGGGTCTGTCTGGAATCCATTGGAATTGGAATTGAAATGATTTGTAAATCATTTCTTTTGTTTGGAATGAATAAAAACCGGCCAGGAACCGGTGAACTGGAACGGTGGAACCCAGCCAGTTGTGAAAAGGAAAAAAAAAAAAAAAATACCCAAGCGAAACCCTTGTCCCTAGCATCTGCCACTCTCCCCTCCAGTCTTGTGTCTCATCTTCCCCCCCAATGATCACCCAAAATGGACCTAATGAAATTCAATTCATATACCTTGTTCAAATTCTAGGTACATTTTTTTGGGTATGTATTTGCAAAGAGAAAAAGAAAAAATGGCATGTGATGATAATTTAACAAACCGCTTATTGATATACTGATTTTACAGTGTTGAGAACAATTCCACTTATCTGATGCCAAATATTTAGTTAGCTCAATTTTAATCTCATGTTTTATTTATTTATTTTGGGCCTTCTGATACAGGAGAGTATATGAGACTTTAGGAACCTTGGTTTACATGTTGCTCCATTATTTTTTGTTATTTTATATGATGGATCCAAGATATTTAAACCACATAACTTGTGATATGGTATTATCTCCAGTTTCATCTCTACAAACATTAAGTGTGTTGCTGATGGTGAAAAATAGTTTCATCATCGCATGTTACTTTTTTTTTTTTTTTAAGTATTGAATTAAATTTCAAAGGGGCACTAGGAATATTTCTAAGTGTGTCTAAATCTTTCTCTAACCAGTGATTAGAAAACTTAATACTTTCTTGATGGACTTCACCATTATTCTTAATAACCAATTTTTCATGTAAAAACCTGGATATATGGGGCATTAGTTAACAGTCTTAACACAATAAGACCTATTATATAGTCTCATGCTGCTGCTTCATTTTTAAATCTGACATTTATAAGCTGAATATACCTTGTTGTCTATTTACATAAAAGCTCAGGTTTTTTGCTTAATTGCTATGGAAAAACCTGTTTCTCTCAAGGCTGATCATATTCGAGATGAGAAAGTGAAGGTTTGTCTCTTTCAGCTGATATCAAAGTAGGGTTTTTTTTTAGGACAATTCTAAGATGGAGAGGAGATTTGGTGAATAGAATGAAGATGTAGGCATAAATTTATTTTAAATAATTAATAAAAATTAAATGGCATACTTTCCATGATAGAGATTTGACCTTTTATAACTTAAATCTTCATCTCTTCATCATTTTTCCTCTTCATTGTAGTATGCACCATTTTTTTATAGCTAATATCTTTCAGGTTACACTTTTTCATGTTTACCTTGAATTTTTTTCTTCGTGTTCTAGATTGCTCCTCACTTAGTTATTTGAAAATCCAGGTTCTTCAATCAGTAATTCCTATTAAAGATGAGGAAGTTGTCTTAGGACAATATGATGACTATAGAAATGACCCAACCGTACCTAACGATTCAAACACACCGACTTTTGCATCTGTTATTCTGCGAATAGACAATGAAAGATGGGAAGGTAGGAGAATAACTCCAGCATTATTTTCCTAAAACTAATTTACATTACAAGTTAAGGGGATTCTTCTGACAGCCCTTATATGCTGAATGTTTGGCGAACAAATAATGGTTGACATTATTTTAGGGCTGTGTGAGTGTATATTTTCTATTCTTTGGTATATATTTCTGCGCATTTGATCAATTAAATCACAAAAAGACACTGGGGTTGAGAAATTGGAAATTTTTTTAAGCTGTCTTGCTGTGGATCCAAGCCTCCCTATTAATTTCATTATTTGTAATGTTCATGGAGGAGTCAGATCTTGTAGTTGGGATCTGGTGAAATTGATGAGTTACATGGCTACATCCATATCCAAGATTCCCATACCCGATTGTGAGGCATATATGATCATAATGTGTGGCACTGATAGTCGTTTGGCAACACAACTTCCACAAGCTTTGAAGATGTTGTTTCTCTCCTTCCCAATGCCAGAGGAAGCTGTTGGTAATGATGGACTTTCTTGGTCTTTGGTGGGAGAGTTCTCACATTGGGAGTATATATCAGTGGTCGGCGGACAGGCATGTCACAGACTTGAGCTATGGACCTGGGCTAGAATGGGGAAGATAATACTGCCTGTCTCCCAGAGAAGATTTTAGGTTCTTTGTTTGGTAGATATATCTCAAGGTACTTCCTTCTGCGACGACACTTGGAAACTTCATGAGGTTTATGTTCATTTTCTGCGACTGTGTTCAAGGGTGTTGCAGGTGTGGCTTATTGTAGGCTTTGGTGAACAGAGATTGGGTTGTGTGTGTCATTGCTTCTAAAAGGGGAATTTTTGTGCAGATGAAGTCTTTCTGTGACTAAAATGTGACTAAATGACAATTACTCTGTCTCAATCATTTTATTAGCAGTAAAGATTTTGGGGCTGTCTGAGTGTATATTTTCCATTCTGTTGTGTTAGGTGTTCCTTTCATAGTAAAAGCTGGGAAGGCCCTGAACTCAAGAAAGGCAGAGATAAGAGTTCAATTCAAGGATGTTCCTGGTGATATATTCAAGTGTATGGCATCACACCTTTTTTATAATTGGATTATCTGTCTTCAATAAGTGCATAAAAATGATTTTCTGTTTTTAAATCCATAGACACAACCAAAAGCTTATATTGCCTGTATTTTGATAATGGGTATCTTTTTTAATGAGCAAATATTCAAACTGGTTTCTCAAATTTCCATTAAATTAAATTAGTCCATAACAAAATGAGGTAGTTTTTTGTGGTGGACAATAATGTGGATCAAGCACATGCAGATGAAAAATTAAGTTAGGGACTAATGTGACAGTTTGGACTTTGGAGGACTAATATGTTAATTTGAAGGACTTATTTGTCTCATGCATAAAATTTAGGAAACCAATTTGAGCATTTACTTGATCTAATCATCAATGGATGTACAAACTTCAGTGTGAACTGTGAACTTATGCTTGTTTAGGTCAAAAGCAGGGGAGAAATGAGTTTGTCATACGCTTGCAACCTGAAGAAGCTATGTACATGAAGCTGACGGTGAGTTCGTTCTTAAGGAGAACTATTTAGCTATTAGAATATGAAGGTTCCATTATTCTCTGCAAATTTTTATAATTTAAAAATTTGTAATTAGATCTTTATAAAAAAAATAAAATTTTTCATTCAGATCTTTATTAACATCTGTTGTTAAAAATAGCTGACTAATTTAATATATTGTAGGTCAAGCAACCTGGACTCGAGATGTCAACAGTGCAAAGTGAACTAGATTTGTCATATCGCCAACGCTACCAAGGAGTCAAAATTCCGGAGGCTTATGAACGACTAATTCTTGACACGTATGTTGCTTTTCACTTCTAAATTTCGGTGGGAAATGAGTCAAGTTAAAATTACATGCAAGTTACTTTGCAATATTATATTCCGTTTGAAAGAAATCGATTTGAATTAGTAGTGATTTAAATGGAAATTTGTTTGCAGAGTTAGAGGTGATCAGCAACATTTTGTTCGGAGGGATGAGTTGAAGGTAGGAGGATTATTACAACGATTGTACCACGTGTATACATTGAAATTATAGAACATTTTTTTAACTCGATGCTTTATAAACTATTGGAACCGGATCTGGATTCAAAACTTTGTGTGATCTGTGATCAGGCATCATGGGAGATCTTCACCCCACTTTTGCACCGCATTGACAAGGGCGAGTTCAAACCATTCTCTTACCAAGCAGGAAGCAGAGGTCCTGCTGAAGCAGATAAGTTGCTAGAAAAAGTTGGATATGTTCAAACACATGACTATGTATGGTCACCTCCTTCCTTAGAATGACTCAATCCAATCATATCTTGATTTGCAGTTTAATATATCTGTAATGTAATCAATGTTTGGGAAGATTCCATGACAAAAAATACTATCTCCTGATGGGCTATGTGTAAAGGGTTGTCTCTAAAAACAAAAAGAAATGTATACTAAATTTCTTCTAGCATTGTTTGCTTAAAAAGAAGGATACCGTATCATGAAGTTGTAGAACACTTAACCTATACCATTTAGTCATATTTCCATTCCTCATTTCATTGT
>JASCZI010272479.1:16615-32608 GCA_036250425.1 Stylosanthes scabra | reverse complement strand
TTTTATTTTGATCTGCTTAGATTGATTAAGAGATAGTATTGCTTGGTCCCTTATTCCTCGTGGGAACAATACCCACTTCACCGTGGTATTACTTGAACGATTCGGTATACTTGCCGATTTTCACATCATTGCTCTTAAGGATTAATATGTCCGATTTAAAATTTTAGGTAGTGTTTGGTTTAGTGGACTGGGACTAGGACTGAGAGACTAGGACTCAGTATTGTGTTTGTTAGACATGGACTGGAACTAAAATTTCAGTCCCAGTCCCCAAAATTTCAGTATTTTCAGTACCTCCAAATTGGAAGGACTGGAAGACTGGGATTGAGACTGAAACTTTAATAACTTTTCTTTCTTTAACATCCTCATATATTTTATTAAATTCCAAGTTTATCCATTGCTAACCCAAACTCTTCTCATTCCCCATCTCTTCTTCTCCAAACCAGAGCCACATCTCTTCTTCATCTTCTTCCAGCCAGCAGCCACCATATCTTTGGGGAGTACAGATCTTGCCGGCCTTACCTTCTTCCCTCTCTTCTTCATTGGTTTCTGCTTTATTATTCAATTCTCCCCAAGTGCGATTCACCGATCAGATCCTCTCTCACCAGGCCTTCTCACTCAGCCTCCGCAGGTCATGTCGCATCCCCTTTCTTCAACGCTTCCTTCTCACCTAATAATGCTCTTCTGCTCAGTCTTTACCTCCCCTTTTCGTCTCTTTACTTCGCACCTTCCTCTGCTGTTGGTCATCTATGCCCTTCGCACCTTCCCCCAAATTGCCGGTGAGCTTCCCTCTGTCACCGTCTATCCATGACCGTTCGTCAATGGCAGCCATGTCTATGTACACTGTTGAAGGGTAATTGTATGTGGTTACTATTGTTATAGGTTTCAAGTTTCTGTGCTTTTGACGTAGCTGCGTCAGTGTCGTTCTCTGATTTGGAGTTTGTGGTGTTGAACACGAGTACACCGTGTTCTTTGGAACATTGCTCATCAAACGAATATGTCTCAAAAGAGAAGATGAAAACAAAGAAGAAGATGAATGATTTGTGAGAAACCTGAGCAAATGCATTGGGGAAAAAAGAGGACAAAAATTTAAAGAAGAAACACTTCTATTGGATTTTGAAGATTTGAGAGCTTTCTGTGTTATCAATGATGATAGTGATTGTGAGATTTTGTTGAATTTTGAAAAAGAAGAAGCAGCCAAGTTGAGTTTTGCTATCGTTTGCTCATGGAGTGGTGTTGATATAGCGTTTTTTATAAAAGGGTAATTTAGTTATTTTATCATTTTAGTCTCCACACAACTCAATTTTATACATTTTAAACCAAACACAATACACAAAATTTAGTCCCAATATTTCAGTCTCAATTCTCAAGTCTGAGTCTTTCGGTCCCAATAATTTTTCCAAACAAAGCCTTAGAGATCAAAATCGGTATATGTCCTAAACGTGCATAAAGGCTAAAGCAATTAACGGCAAATAAGTAAGCATAATAATACACACTGTACACCACAACAATAGCGAAGAAAACAAACCTCTTTTTTTCTCTTTTCCTTTGCGCCATCTCTGGGGTATGACTATTCACTTAACCGACTGAGAGACTATATATTAGCTGCCCTGCTATCTTCCGCTTCTCTTTTTGTTTCTTTTTTTTTTTTTCTGGTATTCTGTAGCGAGAGATTTTCCATGACTGCGCCAAAATTTTCCCTCATTTTCCAGAGAAATATCCGATACTGCCTCTCTTCGTCATACTCTCCACTGGTTCTGATTTCTTCCCGCAGATTTCGATAAGCCCCGATAGAGAGTTTGTTAGGGTTTTCAGAATATCGCAATTTTGGTTCATATACATATAGGGAAAGAAAGAGAGACTAAGACTCACTCTCTCCGTTAGGGTTTTCTTTGTTTTGGGCATTGGAGATGGGCAGCGTTGATCGGGACGGGGATCGTGCTTTCAAGGCGAATTTCACAGCCGATGGTGCGGCGAAGCTGAAGGAGAGTGTGAAGGAGAAGCTTAAGGAGTTCATGGGGGAGTACACCGATGACACTCTAGTGGTACGACCTAAACCGATACCGTTTCTGAATGAATAGTGTGATGTGCGTTTTCCAGATATTTAGTTTTTGGAAGCGAATTCCGAGTGTAGTTTTTAAATGTTCTGCATTTGGTAACTGATTTGTTGGATGCTTTGGCCACCTTTGATTTTTTCTTTGATGAGTCAAGTGTGGCACTTTCTGAAAATAATGATGTGGTATGAGTTCAGTTGGATGAAATGGAGAAGGCTTTCTGTTGAAATTCCGTATAAAATGTGTATATACGGTTTAGATTTCTATGAATTTAGGTGTCGAAATATAAATCTTAATTAGAGGCCACTTCTGGTAATAGAATTGAAGGCAATGTGTACTCTGATTGAATGCCTGTTGCAGGTTCTAATGCATACTAATTTCTTTTATTAACTTGTGCTGGTGCTGGTTTATGACTTCGTGTTATGATTGGGTGGAACTGTGTTGCACATGTTGTATTTGTAGTCTTGTTCTGATACTTGGCTGGTGCATTCTTATGCACATATGGTTTGAGTCTGCAATTATACACTGTAAATAAGCAGTGTTGAAACATTCAGCTAGAGTTCAAGTTTGAAACGTATTGCTAACTTCGCTATAGATTATCTTTGACTCGGATAGGAGACTTACGGAAATGCGGTTTTTTGAATATACAACTTATATTGAGATGAATAAGAAGGTTTAGCACATAAAGCATTGCTTATCTTAATGAATCATTTCTGAAAAAACGGTGCTCGAGAGTCAAGAGTTGCACCTGGTGGAATTTGGGGAATGGGGACAGTTGTTGTACTGAGCCTAAGCAGAGAGACTGTCATGAGCATTTGAATCTGTGACCTATAGTTTATAAGTAACAACTCTAAACATTCACCTTCTTCTGGACATGATTGCTAATACTTACACACTAGTTTGATTGTATGTTTTTCCCTCTACAATTTACTGAAATGCCTGCATGCAAGGACGGGGTGTGGGTTTATTTAGTGTCCGAATCTTGGTGATAGTACTTGATTTTTGTTTGGTTTTCCTGATAAAGTAGAACATAAGAATGAAGATTGTAGTTGTCATTACCTTGCATGGGTAGTGAGGTCTAATCTGATTTAGAGCCATTATTTGGATTGTTGTTTGTTGTGCTCTTGTCAGTGTTCCATATTTTCAAAATCTGGATGGTTGTTTGGGAATGGCATGAAATTGTGGAATGAGATAATGGTTTTAATGTATCTTATGGACATAAAGTACAAGTCAAACATTGATGTTACTGGACAGTGAATGTTTTGAAATGTAATGCCAACAGGAGCAAATAGTAGTTTTAACATGGGTGAGAATGTTAGGCTGGATGTGTGAACAGTAGCACCAAATGACTGAGATAAGATGAGTGAAACTTACTGTAGGTGGTTATCTTCATGTCAACACATATGGAGCTACCCCTTAGAAAAGTATATTAAAAATGAAAAATGGAAGACGGTTAGAATAAATATGGGTAGAGCAGATCAGGAAATTTTATTTTATTTTATTTTTGGGGGAGAATCTGTTAACAATAATTTACTTTAAAATGTTTTCGGTAATGATTTTTATTGGACCATCACCTAGTGGGATAAGATTTAATTTTGGTTGTTGTATAGCGCTTGACTTGCTGAACTATAATGTGTAATTCAGAGTTGAATGTCTTCTACTGCTTCTCCTATATATTTTATTTGGGAAATTTTTTTGGTTATCTATAATCTGCATATGATTATTACTGTTATTGTTATAATTATTATCAGTAGTTGAGTGTTGAGAATGGTATCCCATATCCTTTATTTATTTATTTTCTTTAAATTTTATTATATAAGGATTGTAATGTTGTAATTGATGTTATTAACTAGTGAGTAAAGGCAATTAATCTGAAGTTTTAAATGCATTTGATTTATCGAGTAAATTGAAGTTCTTCTTATGCAATGACAGGAATATGTTATCGTGTTGTTGAGGAATGGAAGGAAGAAAGATGAAGCAAGGAATGAGTTAAATGTTTTTTTAGGGGATGACAGTGATTCTTTCATATCTTGGTAATTTCAGTTCAGTCTCCAATTTGATTGATAAGTTTTAAGATTTATTTAATTTAAAGCAGTATGGTATTTACACCCCAGTATTCTTTGTATGTCTATTTATTACGGTAACAGGTTGTGGGATCATCTAGAGTTGCATTTAGATTCATATGTACAACCAAAAGAATTGCAGAATGAAGCTCCTAAGAAAAAGCTCGTCTCAGAGTTCCAATCTGAAGAGTTGGAAAGAGGGAAATCTGATAAGTTATCTAGAAGTCGGCATAATAAAGATTGGAAAGGATTGGTCAGGGGTGAGGCAGAACCACCTCCCATTCGCAGCTGTGTTGTTGACACTACTCATGTGGAGGATAAAGCAGAATCTAGGCTACATCGTGGTCAAAGGTCACTGTCTCCTAAATCTCCAGTTCAGAAGAAAAGGGGCCGAGCTGATGAACCTCAGTGGACAAAGGTTTGAACTGCTATAGTAATTTTCCTAAATTCCTGATTATGTTTGCAAATTAGTTGATTTAATAATTTTATTTTGACTTGCTATCAGCATGCATTCTCTCTCTCTCTCTCTCTCTCCCCCTCTCTCTCTCTCACACTCACATGCAAATTGTGCATATAAATTGCATTCAATTCTCTGAGCCCTGAATTTTTATCTGCACTCCTGTATCATGAATTCTTATGCCTCTTTCCATTACTCACTGAGAGTAAGGAAATACCTATGCGGATAAAATTACAAGTGTGTGCAATTTTCCTTGGTACCCTTTTTTTTTTCTTCTCCATTTTGGTATTATATTATTATGTGTTGATATAACCTCATAATGGTATGCCTAACTACCATCTTGATTAAAATTTCACTCACGATGGCGTGTTGTAATTTACACAACGTGAAAGAATGATGATTAAATGTAAGTAAGATATTACATTAGGAAGATATTTAGGCACACTAATTAGGGGGGTTTTACATTTCTCTTTTTGTAAATAAGATTATCTCTTGATTATTTTCTTTCATACTTTTGACGACTGACTAAGTAACCTTGACAGAGAGATGCAGTTTCCCAAATGAATATTGCTGCTCCTCGACGGCTGCTTCAGTTTGCAGTGCGAGATGCTGTGGCCACTTCTAGGTCTTCCAATTTGGGCTCATCAGTAGAACCATCATTGAAACGACTCCGTTCTGTAGTTTCGACATCAACTGGTGATACATCATTGGTGGAACGTCCCCGGCGGATACAGTCTGTGTCCAGGGTTGCAAATCCAATGGCACCAGTACTTAAAGCTGTGGCAGATGCTGCAGAAGACGTGATAAAATACAAACCCTCTCGTAGTGTATTCGATCGACTAGGTCGTGGTATGGATGCATCGGATGATAACAATCCACCTGAAGATAATTATCAACATCAGGAACGTGACCAATCTCTATTTCTTCAAAGTTCTGATTACATTGGACAGTCAAATGAGACTATGGTTGAACATGAAACTGGTTTTCCTTATGATTCTATTTCGGATAATGAAGGGTTTGGTGATGTTAATGTTATGGATCATAGGGTGACTGGAGCTTCTCGGAACAGGGTAAATGATTCATTAATGTTGCAGTATAGTGTAGCAAAAAATGCGGAAGATGACTTGCACCTAAAATGCAATAGAGAGCAGGAGCAAATATCTGGTGCACCTAAAACTTCACACAAGATAGTGAATATTTCTGTTAATGTAAATACGTGGAAGCCACCGCACTATCATGATCCAAGGGAGGTTAAAGAAATAAATGATCATAATACTTTAGACAGTGAAACAAGAGCTCCTAGAACTGGCTTGAGACTGGTGAAGGAAAATGCTAGCACTCTGAAAACCAGTAACGGAAATGTGGGTTATTCAACTTACATTCATAGACTTCTCTGTTATGCAATAAACATTATGCTTAAACCTTTCAGTCATGGATCGTTTTCATTGATATGATGACATTTACAGGCAAACACTGCTCCTGATGTTCAGAAAGAGTCCAACAAGGCACAATTGTCTTCCGGTATGTTCTAAATCTTCTTTTATTGAATTTTTTTTTGCTTTCAAGTAATACATCAAATGATGCCATACTGCAATGTAATACATCAAATGATCCGAAACTTTATAGTGAAATCTTCTTTACTTTGATATATTGAAACTCTTATGCCAATCTTTTATTATCTGTCTCCTCATCTTAATGAAATTCTTCGGTTATAATTATTTTAGATTTTAGATATCACAATTGGTCTGATTCTCATGTAAATAGAACAAAAACGTTATCTTTCAAAATATTAGTTACAAGTAAAAGACCTCTCAAGACGGTATTATTTGGTGCATATGTATATATGTATACATTATGTATATGTGAGCCAAACAAGTATTTATGCATTTCACGAGTATGATTAATTGCATCTTGTGTTCTTAGGTTTGAGTGCTTCTGGTCGTCCTTCAGAAGATGCTGATTCCCGAACCATTTTTGTTAGCAATGTAATAACTCTTAACTCTTATTCTTGGTGGAGGAGAGTAAAGCTTTAGTGAGACGTGGGATTTGTTTTTGTAATTTGTTTTTGAAAATGCCTTTTGTTGATCATCACAGGTACATTTTGCTGCCACCAAAGATGGTCTGTCCCGTCATTTTAATAAATGCGGTGAGGTGTTAAAAGTGGTTATTGTTACTGATGCAGCAACAGGGCAACCCAAAGGGTAAGGTGTTTCAGAAGTTTATTTGGCACTTTTGGGCATCAAATGTTCAATAGATCGACATTTTACTTTATTTATTTATTTACTTTTTTTGGTCATGGACATTTTTGCTTATACTTTATATTGATTCCCCATTACTTGAGAGCAGGGCTGCTTATGTTGAGTTCATGCGTAAAGAGGCAGCAGAGAGTGCATTATCTCTGGATGGCACATCTTACTTGTCACGGGTTCTTAAGGTACTGAAAACAGCTTGATAAATGTATTTATGTAGTTCATAAGGGCTTTTCCCCTCATGCAATTTAGTCTGCTTCGGGCATTTTTCTCCTTTTAATTCCTTTTCATTTTAGAGATGAAAAATGCTGTAGCAACTATTTACTTTTATTGATAAGGAACAGGGCAAAAGGCCCAAGAACTATAGCAACTATTAATATACTTGGATACATGTATTTAGGTTTTGGATAATGAACTTGGTTAGTTTTATTGGGGCAGTATATTGTCCAGGTCATTTAGTTATCACCTTGGGTTTGATACTTGCATTGTTAGATAATAGGGTAAAGTATACTTTTTGTCCCTAATGTTTAACAAAAGTTTCAAAAATACCCCTAAGTTTTAATTCATTTCAATTTTGTCCTTAGAGTTTTCAATTTGCATCAATTTTACCCTTATTCCTATTTTAACATTTTTTATCCCTATTTTATCCCTCTCCTATATCTCTATTATCATCCCACTCCCCTTTCTCTCTCCATTAAACTCTATCACCACCATCACCAGTCCTCCGCCATCACTAAACCATCTCCATCGTCAACACCTCCATCACTACTATCACCATCAACCACCTTCGTCATTAATTAACATGAACACCCAACCATCATCGTTCTTTTCGGGTTATTGGAGTATTTGAAATTAAAAAAAAAAAAAGAAAAAAATATTTGAAGGTGGAAGCTTAGAGATAGGAAAGTTACAGGAAAATGTAGTAAGATGGGCAATGATGTGGCGTAGAGAATCTGAGGAGAGAAGAGCAATTAGAAGGAAAGTGGGGGTAAAGCCAGGGTGGCTACATTGATATGGCTCTATCCAAGTGGGAAGGTACACGACCAGCAGCCATAATCAATGAGATAAGGGGGCTCACTGAATGCAGACAAGCATTTAGATTGGAATTTGGTAAATTAGATTCAAGACCCCTGAAATTTGATTTATGATTTTTTCCATAGAACTTGTAATGCTGAACTTGCTTTTAAATTGGGGAAAAAAAAACCACACTCCACCACCAACAACAACCACCATTGAACCATCATATTTCACAATCTCAAGTTCTTAACCAACCTGACCAAGCTTTAGAAACCGAAGCCACTGTGAAGGACTTGGATCTAGACTTGGCAAGGCATCTAGTAGCTGTGATGGCGTTTGCAATCGTGGCTGACACTGATGGCACCGAGGATGATGAGCTTCCCGGAATCCCAGCAACACCACACGAAGAAGATGGTGTGCGTGATTCGACCGTTGGTCGATGAAGTGTGGTTGCTGGTGGTGTTGTGAGTGGTTGTTGGGGGTTAATATTAGTGATGAAGGTGGTTTAGTGTGGAGGTGGTGGTGGAGGAGGAGGTGTTGATGATGCAGATAGTGATGGTGATGGTGGCCAACTGGCCATGACGGTGAGGTGATGATAATGGCGTTGTGTTGGATGAAGAGAGAGAGAGAAGAGTGAGATGATAATAGGAAAGGGATAAAATAGGAAGAAAAAATGTTAAAATTGAAATAAGGGTAAAATTGATACAAATTGAAAACTTCAAGGACAAAATTGAAACGAAATAAAACTTGGGGGTATTTTTGAAACTTTTATTAAACATTAAGGACAAAAAGTATACTTTACCCTAGATAATATTAAGCGTGTTTGGAAGAAATAACTTCGTGGCTTAATGCAGAAATGCACATCTATTATGGATACAAATTTTGTGGCTTATAAGGTCAAGACACGGTTAATGAATTACTGTGTTTGTTAATGCCCATTTGCAGGTATTTAAGAAAAGTGCTGCACCCCAAGAGTCATCTTTAACCATGACATATCCGCGTGTTGCTAGGGGATCTACATTTCCTGCTGCAAGGTTTCCCAGACTTCCTTTTGCAAGAGGTGTTCCTGGTGCATTTAGAGCTTGGCCTACGACTAAACTGGGTGCTAGGAGCTTGCAATGGAAGCGCGATGCTGGTGGTCAATCTGACAATGGCACATCTTCTAGTGCTGGTACTACTTCTGCACCTGTAAGTCGGGGTTTCACTTATGTCAGAACAGAGCCAAAGCCGGAAACAAAATAAAAGAAAAAAGATGACAGGAAAAAAAATATTGAAAGGTAATGGGACTGCTGTCTTAATTTTTGGAAGTTTGTTCTGTACATGGAGGATATTTTGATATCTAGATCCCCAAGTAGGTGTAGATGAAGTTAAATAATGTCTCTATTATCGTATGGCTGTTGAAGCGGCATAGGTGGTGGGCGTTGATTTTTAATTGGAATGAAGATATGCGGAATTGATTGAGGATGCCATGAATTGTTTCGGATTTGTCCGTACAGTTGGATTGTCTTGGTACTTGGTAGGTTCTAGGTTGGACCCTTTTAATGGTCCTCTTTTTGTTTGGTGACAATCTATTCAACTGCTTATTTTTGGAGGGAGATTAATGAAAAATGAAAAAGAAAAGGAAAAGGAAAAAAATAAAAAATAGGAAACGCAAGTGGGGAAGAGATTAAAAAAAAAGAGTTGAGAGTTCATTTGTATGCTCTATTCAAGTTCATTGTTTATAAATATTTTATTCTTGCTGTAATCTAGAGTTGTGGACTTGAGACGGTGGTATTTTTTAAGTAAATATACCTGTTTTTAAGCCAAACTAAAATAAATATTTAGTATTTCCTTTTGGGTTTTAATGCAAAATATTTTAATCGTTTCTAGTTTATAGTTGGCATTTAGCTTTAAATAATAATTTTTGCATCAACTTCTGTGAAGTTAACGAAAACAGTTACTAATCCTACTTTTGCATCAAATAATCTAGGATATCTTTTCATTCGGATCATTGCTTAAAAGTTTATATAGGCTGATAAACTTAACTTCGAAAATTTGAACAAATAAGTTTTTTAGTTTAATTTTGATGTAAAACAACTAAAATGTTTTACACAATTACTACTCATGATGGGATTAATGGAAAATGGAGTTACTTTTGCAGACTAGGCGTTGTTTAATTAGATGTATTTGTAAAACACCTTGATACTAAATACATTAAAATTAAGTTCTGAATTACTTTTGCAGATTTGGCATTGTGTGATTATATGTACGTGTAAATCATCATCTTTACATTAAGTGCATCAAAATTAAATTCTGAGTGTATAAATAGTAACGTGATTTAGATGTTGAACTTTGATGTAGTTTTTTACAAGTATGATAAGAAATATTAAGGCTTTTTCAATATTTAAATTTGATGATTCTACAGTTTTCTATTTGTGATTTTTATTTTTTATTTTTATGTGAACCGATAAGTACTTTTTGGAAACGAGAAGTCTACTTTAATATGATTTTCTATGTACCTTTAATAAATTAATAATTTTCAGTTATTTTGTTATATTTTTTAATTCTTTAACGATGCATTTATTTTTGTATATTTTAAGATTATTTTTGTTTATCATATGAATTTTTAAATAGGGGTTCGCGGATTGAATTGATTCGGGGAAAATAGGAATCGAAGTGATTAAATTTTGATTGGTTTGGGTTGATTTGGATTTGAGATTTTTAATAAGTGAATCCAAACTAAATCGAACCGATTAAATCTGGGTTGGATTCGTTTGGATAATTAAATACACGATTGGAAATAAAATTTTGAAAAAAAAATAGAAAGATATGGGAAATATATTATGTCAATAATATATAATAATGAAAAATAATAAAAGGTATTATATTATCAAATTTATACTTTAATAAATATAATAATTTTTTTTGTTGACTATAAATGTAATAATTTGAATTAGGAAGATTAACATTGTATATATGTTATTATATTTTAGTATTTTTAAATTAATTTAAATCTAATTGGATAATCGGGTTGATTCGGCTCCGACTCCGATAGTACCTGGTTACCTGTCGGGTATAAAATTGATATAATCGGGGTGGTTGTTGACGTTAAAATTTTTGGTAATTTATTATCAAATTTTAAAAGAAAAGTATAAGGGCCAATTGAACCAACAAAACGCTAGCCCCTCTCTCCCCACAGAAACCCTACCTCCTCTCTCTTTTCCTACTTCCCTCCACCACGGCCTAACTGCGCTGCACCGCATCACCCTCGCCTCTTAATCGGGCAACCACTGCGTCACCCTCATTGCGCTGCCGCTTTTTCTTCGCCGCAACGCGTGCACGCTTCTTGATAAACCCTATTTTGATGGGTAATTTCATACTCTAAATTGCCTAAATATCGGCCTCTTACCACTTAAATACTAACAAAACAAACATGTTTGCGAATAATCGTTCATTAGGGCTTCAATTGTTAACATCTGCTATTTTAGCCAATTTTTGCTATGTTTTCACCCGTTTTTCGTTCTATTCGATGCCTTGATATGTTGTTCAAGTGTTTCAGGATTGAATAGGCAAAGACCGGAGCGGAAGTGGCTAAAAATGACGAAAGGAACGAGGAAATCGCGAAGAAAACCTTGAAGGTTGATTCAGCTGCCTATGCGTACGCACCTAAGTGCTGATGCGTACGCATTGCCTTGACTTGGGTGTCACGTCCAGAGCTGGGACCAGACAAATGCGTACGCACCTAAGCACTGGTGCTTACGCATTAGAAGGCAGATTTGAAATCTATAATTAGAGGAGTCACACCCATTTTTTGGAGAGCCCTCATACACGATTTCTCTCTTTAGTTTAGTTTTAGGGTTCCTTTAGTTTAGCCTTACTATCCAAACATTTTACTTCTTTTCTGTTTATTTTATGTACCGTTACTCTGTCCGTTTGACTTTCGAATTTATTAATTTTTTTTATTAATATTACTGTCGTTACTCTGATGCTGTTAACACTACGTCCTTGCCAATAACGGGAAGACCTTAACGACATGAACTTGATGGGTTATTTGAGTTCACCGAATACCTTGGTCTTACGTTAATGGAGTATACCTAGGACATTCGGATAGGGACTAACTTTGCCACTCGACCTAAACAGTAGTGGTTAGTTTCCTTTAATGTGACAGCCCATCCAAACTGGGATTTGTGGTGATCATAGGGACGCACAGTATTTCAACACATGGCCGAGCACTCTTTATCATATTGCTGTTTTACTCTATTTCTCTTTGCTCTACTCTCAAACCAACATTTACAACCTCGAACATTTTCTCAACCAAAAGCAAAGACACCGTTTTCATTTCCTAGGGAGAACGATCCGAGTCCAGTACTCGATATTTTAAACTAGTTGCACCTTGTGACACATGTTTTACTAAATTTTTTCGAGGATCTCATAGCTGGTTCAGAGCTATCTGCAATGAGTTATTTTTAAAGGAATTCAGAACCGGCCTTGGGGGCCGCGTCAAATTTTGGTGTCGTTGCTGGGGAAATAAAAATGTGCTCCTTTTTTTGGTTGATTGTGAATATGTGAATACTATAAATATGATAGTCTTTTAATTTTCTTTGATTGATAGTGTAGTTTTCTTTTTATTTTTACTTATGAATTGTTTGTTGAATGCTGAGGTCGAACTTGAACGCTGACCTGCTGTGATTTGATCCCGAAATTGAAAGGACCTTGCGCCGTGCAAGGCAGGTCAGGCGCCAAGTTGAGCTAGAGAACACTTTGCGTTCTCGAGCTGCAAGACTGACATTTGATAACTATTCTATTCACTGGTCTGATTCAGACTCTGATTCTCGTACTACTTCTTCTGATACATTTACCTTAATCATGGGAGATGTTCAGAGGCTCACTCTGAAACAACTTGGTGGTGCAAGTACTGCACTGGACAACCAGCCCACCAGATACCCTGAACTTAATGCAAACTTTGAACTCAAGTCCGGCCTAATCAACCTTCTTGCTAAATTCCATGGATTGCCGGGTGAAGATCCAATCAAACACATCAAGGATTTCGAGGTCATCTGCGCCACCACCAGAAGGACCGGTGGTGACAAGATGTTGTTAAAGCCTTTGCTTTACCATTCTCTCTAGAAGATAAGGCGAAGGACCGGTATCATACCTTACCAAGTGATGTTACAACTGATTGTCAGCATTCAAGAAGAGGTTCTTGGAAAAGTATTTTCCGCCTTCTCGAACAAATGCCATTCGAAAAGAGATCTCAGGAATTACTCAGCTTCATGAGGAAACGCTGCATGAGTATTACGAACGTGTCAAAAAGCTGCTCTCTTCATGTCCTCATCATTCTATTTCAGATTTTCTGTTGATCAACTATTTCTGTGAGGGACTGACGCCAATTGACAAGGCGATGATTGATGCCTCGAGTGGGGGAGCTTTAATGAACACAACGCTGGAAGAAGCGTGGGAGTTAATTGAAACTGTAGCCGATGCCAACCAACACTTTAAGACTAGGGCCACCAACAAGGGTGTGTATGAATTAGCCCCCTCAGAATCAACTATTCTAGCCAAGTCTTTGGTGGACATTGCCTCAATGTTAAAGGAGATCAAGGAAGGACAACAGTCAGCCCCAACTCTCTTAAAGCGTCAGTATGATTGTTTGTAGCAAAAGCCGGCTACACATTGTGGGATCTGTTCCAGTAATTCGCACCACACTGATGATTGTCCGCAGTTGCAAGGGGACAATACGGTAGCTACAACCCATAATTTCTTCGACACAACAATGCCATCTTATAACAAATAGTACTATACTCAAGGATGGTGCGATGGTCAGCCCACTCGTTGGAACCAACCTCAGCAGCAACAAGTTCAATCTCGACAGACTTACACATATAGCCAGCCACAGAATGCCCAAAATCCAAGATACCAACCTCCACATACCCATCAATAATACCCTCCAGCAAATATTCCTCCAGTCAGTTATGATGAAGCCCTCCGTACCTTCCAAAGGGAAAATCAGGAAATAAGGAAAGCTCAAAATAGGACAGAATCACAACTGACACATTTGATCGAAATGCTACAAAAATTCACCAGTTGAACAGCCATCAACTAGCAAATACAATCTCAACCTTCCACTTCAAGCCCATTGCCATCACAACCTCTCCTAAACCCCAAAGGAGGCATTAACACAGTTCACAAGAAAGGGGTCGATGGAGAAGAGGATGAAGATGAGGACGAAGAAGGAGAAGATGATTGGTTGTACGAACTATTGACAGAATTAGCAGATTCAAATGAGTCCGATGATGAGGAGGAAGATGAAAGTAAAGACGAAGAAGAAGAAGAATATGAGGAGGAGGATGAAAGTGAAACTGAAGAGGAAGAAAATAGGAAGAAAATGCTGAGGATAGAGACAAAGGAAAGACGTTCTTCATATCCACCCTTTTTAGTGAAAAAAAGATCGAAGAAGAAATCCCCATTAAATGCGAGGATCCTGGCCCATGCCTGGTCACTTGCAAAATCCGAGGGGTGGATGTGCGTGAATGCCTTTGTGACCCAGGAGCCTGCAGTAGTGTCATTCCCTTTGAGCTGTATGAAACCCTAGACTTAGGCCCGCTTAAGAAATCCAAGGAAGTGCTCACCACGGCGGATGCCAACATTGTGTTAGTGGTCAGGATCGTAGAGAATATATTGGTCAGAATAGGAAAGCTAAGCATCCCGGCAGACTTCCATGTGATTAGGCCTATGGAAGGGGAGAAAGGACAAAGACCCCAAGTCCTTTTGGGAAGACCATTCTTGAAACTCGCGGAATTCAAGCTCATATATTATGATGAGATCTTGACTTTGTTAGTGGAAAATGCAATCGAGATATTTCACCTAACCTCTCCCCCAAAGCCTTGGAAGAAAGGCATCCACCAACTACAAGTGGATAATGGGGAAGCTCGGGGAGGAAATTCAAAAGAAAAGAAGAATGTTGAAGCAAAGTCATGGGAAGGATCAAAAGAAAAAGTTCGTGATGCAAAGAAGTCGAGGGAGAAGCCCCCTCAATCCGAGGGGAGGAAAAAGAAAGAAGTATCGAATCCTAAAAAGAAGAAAAAGAAAAAGAAGAAGGAGCCAGATGAAGGAATGAATGAGAAGAAAAAGAAGAAGAAGAAGAAGAAGAAGAAGAAGGAACCAGATGAAAATAAGGCCGAGGAAAAGCAAAAGAAGAAGAAGAAGGAACCAGCTGAAGATGAAGTCGAAAAGAAAAAAACAATAAAGTGTTCAAGTATTAGCGGATTGCTAGGCAAGATGAAAGCTTTAAAGAGAATTCTTCGCCGTGACAAAGGAGCAGATGTTCACTTGGTGAAGAACAATTCAAAGTGAAAATAATAAAGCCAGCATCTGAGCGTCCAACATAAGGATGTTAAACAAAGGTGCTAGGTGGGAGAAAACCCACCGTGGTAACACCCTTCTAACCCTACTCCTTGTCTGATTATTGCATATTTTCTTGATTAATTGCGCTATAATTGTTTAAGCATGATTAGAAAGGTTTAGGATTAATAATAATAAATAGCTTTTGTCAAAAAAGGGGGGGGGGTGATGCGACGAATTCTTACGTCACAATCCGGCAAGTGCACCGAATCAAGTAATACCACTTGAGAGTGGGTTATCGTTCCCTCGAGGAAAGGTGGATCAATCAATACTCTTAAATCAGTTCCTCTAAGTAGATCCAAGTATCAAACAAAGATTAATAGAAAACTAAAGAAAGAAGCAATCAAGAACCATACAACAACAAGAAAACATGTTAAGAAATGCAATCTTTAAACACAAATTATTACTAATCAACAAGAACAAATATCAAGAAAGGTGGAAATACAATTGTAAAAAGGCAAGATCAAGGAATTGGAGATATTCAACACTAATGTCATAAACCAGATTTCACCATTCAATTTCTGCAATCACTATCAAATCAAAATGAATCCTAATATAACTAAATCCTAATCTCTTAGTGATCTAGTTTCATCTTTATCCTAATTAATCATCAATCTCTTGACTAATTAAACAAGAAAAGAGATAATACACACATCATGATTCAAATCAACAACAATCAACAAGATTTCATGGAAAGAATTAATATGTCACATATTCAATCTCATATAACCCTATTAGATTATTAAAGATTCTAATGCACATCAAATCACATGCTT
>JASCZI010272479.1:5544-16605 GCA_036250425.1 Stylosanthes scabra | reverse complement strand
ATGAAGAAACATGGAATGATTCTTGAAATATGTTTGAATGCCTATTTTCTCAAATGCAACAATTCAAAACAAGAAAGATTCAATTACTCGTCAGTAAATTAAATCTTTAAACAAATCATGACAAAGAATCAAACAAGAAACGAATCAATCATTCATATGATGAAAATACAGATTCATATAAGTACACATTCATTCAATTCATCATCTCTAATGCAAAGAACAAATGTGAAAGATGCTTCTTGAACAAGTTTATGATATAAATGTTAATGCACAACCAGATTTTATGTCACATATCCAATCAAACATCAACAACAACATTCATAAACCATTTAATAATATATTTAAACCTCAAAATCTAGAATAGAGACTAAACCATATTAGAATCAATTATACCTCTCGGTTGCACTTGATTCTTGAATCCATGAACAAGAAGAATCCTTTGGACTTGATGTAGAACTTGCAGATTTGAATGGAAAGTGTTGGTTATTCCATTAGCTTGGTGATGAATAAAGCTCCTCCTCCTCAATCTCTAAGGTGTTTAGCCACTCTTGATCATGAATGACTCAAGAGAAAGGTTCAAGATGAATCTTGGATTCATTGGAAAAATGAATCTTGGAAATATGAAAGCTTTGAAGATGGTTCTTGAATATATGAACATTCAAAGAACTAGAGAGAGAAAGAGAGAGAGAGAAGAAAGAATAAGCTGAATAATACTTCTATATTGCTTCAATGTTACAAAGAGAGAGTAATCTATATCTAAATGGAATCAGTTACAGGTCGTAGGTTAATTTTTATTTATCTACATGGTCTAGGGTTTATTTTTTCTATCTTCATTATTTTTTAGTTCGTATATTAAAAAAACAAAAAAGAAAAGCTCACGGTCGAGTATCTCTGTCTTCGTGCATTCAATATTGTTTATCTTCATCTCGTCCTTTTGTTATTGTGTCGTTCGGTTTGTTTCCTTGTCAGAGCGTCATCATTGTTTCCTTCGATTAACTCCAGTTTCAAAACAAAAAAAAATTAAAAAAAAGAGAAAAAGCCAAAAACAGTAGTATTCAAATTGTGTGCGGTACAAAAAATTAAGTTATTAGTTTTATTTCAATTTTCTAGTTTTATTTCAATTTCCTAGTTTACAAAAAAAAAACACTTTTAGTTTTTGGGTTTGTTCTAGGTTCTTCAAATTTCTAGTAAAGTGTCATTCTTTCTTCTTTTGTCAATTGTTACATATTTTGTCTGTGGTAAATCTGAAAGTTCCTATTGTTAGGATTATTTTAGTTTGCCCATATTTTTCCTTAATTTTTGAAGTGCAACTTGTGAAAGCAATCTAAGAGTGGTAAAAGGCAAGAGTTGTGAATTCATCAGAGGGAAAAAGCCAATAATTGAGTGTAAACACGAGTGTTTATCTTTTCAGTGATACACGTGAGAAGAGTATTGTGATGTCCTTCCTATATTTTCTTTTACAGGTTCTTTTCAACGACTTCAAAGAGAAACAAGGATTCTGCTAGTGATGATGGAGTTGTCCTAGACCCGAAATTGATGTTTGAAGCCATCAGTGGAGAACTTCGTAAGATACACCAACGACTTGATGACATGGACGTGAAAATTGATTCACTACCGTCTTGAAAATCTCACTCTAGAGATTCTGTCCACACTCAATTTGAGGAGTCTGATAGTGATGGTTCCTCCAAAGCCAGATGTTATAAACGACGTGAAGATGTTGATAGTAGCATCAATGCTATCAAAATGCGAATTCCAGGTTTTAAAGGGAGAACTGATCCTGAGGCTTACCTAGAATGGGAATGGAAAGTGGAGTTAATTTTTGAATGTCACAATTATTCAGAGGCAAAGAAAGTGAAGCTTGCTGCTGTGGAGTTTTCTGATTATGCTCTTCTTTGGTGGTATGAGTTAGGGAAATCTAGAAAGCAGAATGGGAAAGAACCAATTCATTCATGGGGGAAGATGAAGAAGGTTATGCGACAACGCTTTAAGCCATCTTACTACCATAGGGAGTTACACCAACAGCTCCAATGGTTATACCAAGGTTCTATGTCCGCAGAGGAATATCACAAAGAGATGGAGATGTTGCTAATTAAGACCAATCTTCAGAAAGATACTGAAGTTACTATGGCACATTTCTTGAGTGGATTGAACTGAGATATTGCCAATCTTGTTGAATTTCACCACTATGTGGAATTGGAGGACTTGGTGAATATGGAAATCAAGGTAGAAAGACAGCTAAGAGGAAAGGCAATGAGAACTTCTTCCAACTCTAATCCTAAGTGGAGTCCCAAAGAAGCTAAGTATGAGGAGAAGAAGAGCTTTAATAGTGCATATTTGAAAGAAAATGACAAAGACCAACAGAAAAAGAGGAGTTCATCTACTTCAGCACCTAATTCTTCCTCGAGGCATCGATATATCACATGTTTCAAGTGTAGAGGATTGGGTCATTATGCTTTAGAATGCTCGAATAAGCGGACAATGGTTGATGAGGAGGTTTTTGACGATAAAATTCATGCTAATAAGGATACCCTCATCAATACTTTTTCACACAATTGCTGGTGAATGACCATGTTTTCTATCTCTTGCTAAAATGTGCTCATAATTGATTATATGTTAAATTTGCCTCCAAAATGCACAAAAATTCATTAAATCTCTTCCCACTTGGTGCATTGATATATTTGCTAGTTAATTTCACAGATAAGGGGATGGAGAAAAGCATGAGAAAGGCTAAGAAGAACATTGGAAGCAATGATGGTTTGGAGAAAGCATGCAAAAGCGGAGATTTCATAAAGAAGAAAGAAAGCAAAGCGAAGAAAAGGAGCTATAGTCATCGGATCGGGGCAAACTTGGACTCTTTGGAAAGATGAATTGAATATCTAGAACTTTTATGCCAAAGACTTCTTCCAGTTCTAAGCGATTCTATGATGAATTCGCATCCGAAGATCAGTGCTCGGAATTCTCCTAATGCTGTCAATCCTGAACTCCTATCACTAAATTGATCATAACTTGAGACACAGAGATCGAAATAGCTTGGTTCTAAAGCCATTGGAAAGCTAACATCCAGAGCTTCGCAACGGTGTATAATAGTCCATATTTAGAGCGCCAGCACAAGGGCCACGTGCGCGCAAGTTACGGTGCGGCCGCACGGTACTGGAGTGGCGTGCAAGTCACTCCAGCGAGGGCGCGGGGGCGCTAGGTACATGGCTCGGCCGCGCCATTGCGTGATTTGCACTCAAAATTGAAGGATAAAAAGGAAATTTCAAGCCAAGATGATGCCTATAAATAGGGGGATGCTACCACAACTCACGACCACCCTTTAGAGACCCCTTTTTGGGGCTCATTAGCATAAAATAGCTAATTAGAGAGTTTTTGGGAAGAATTCCATTTCTCCCATTTTCTCTTAGTTTCTTCTTTTTGTTTATCATCTTCTAGGATCACCATCACCACCCAAACTTTTATTTTACTACTTGTTTTGTGTTTGATTTGTGGATACTTTACTCTTTTATTAATGAATTTCTAGTTTCTTAATCTTATTTCTCATCTTTATAGCTTTTTTAATTGTTAAGTTTAGATTTTTGCTTTATTTTATTTTATGATCTATTGTCCCTTTATGCTTCTAGTAGTTATAGTTATTGATTTTCTTGCCTTTCTAGTCTCTTAATCATCTTGCTTGTTTAATTTCATAGTTATAATCATGCCTTTACTTCATGCTCACCAAGTGTTTGATAAAATGCTTGGTTTAGTTTTAGAGTAGTTTTCTTGTGCTTTGGTCATGGGTTGAGGTGTGGATGATCTTAGCCACTAATCCCTAAGGACAAAGATGGGTTAAGCCCAGGGTTAAAACTGTTCCGTTGACGCTAGGCTTTCGCTAGTGATGATAGAGTCCTTAATGAGGTGAACTTTATGGATTATTTAAGTTCCAAGGACCTAGGACCTCCGCACTAGATGAGTTGCCTAGGACTTACGGGACATGGTTAATTCTTCCCACTCGACCTCTAGACAGAGTGTGGCTTCGCGGCTTACGTGACAACCATCTATAACTGGGATTTGTGGTGTTCATAGGGACACACAATACCTCAACTCAAGACCAAGAACCTCTTATTATCATCAATTACCTTTTTGTTCTTTGTTCTCAACTCACACACAAATTGCAACCACCACCATTTTCACAACCATTTACAAGCCACAATATTTCAATTCCTAGGGAGAACGACCCGAGTCTCGTACTCGGTATTTTAACTTGGTTGCAAACTCTGTTCGGAAACGTTCTGGTTTCGCAACTAAACTGTTCGGGTCGCTACGACGATCTTTCTCCCTCTTCGTTTTCACGAACGCAAGGGAATCTAGAACTAAACTTGTTTGTGACGCCTAGATTGCTTTCATCAATGGTCCTAAAGGAGAATGAAGTCTTCTCAGAATAAGAGAATGATGAATCGGATGAGTATACAGACATGCCACATTTGGAAGACTGTACTAATGAAGATGAAGTGGTTGAGTACGCTGTCAATGGAGATGCTCTTGTTACTAGGCGGATTTTAAGTGTTCAAGCAAATGATGATCGTCTAGAAGAGCGGGAGAATATTTTTCACACAAAAGTTCAACTTGGTGTAAAGGTTGGACTAATGATTATTGATGCTGGAAGGCACACTAATGTTGCAAGTGCTGCCATAGTTGAGAAATTGGGGTTACAATGCACCAAACACCCTAGTCCTTACAAACTGGAGTGGTTGAGTGATGTTGGAGAACTGAAAGTTGTGAAGCAAGTTCATGTACCCTTCTCTATTGGAAGATACAGTGATGTAATACTATGTGATGTAGTACCTATGCAGGCTTGTCATTTAATGTTAGGGCGGCCATGGCAACATGATAGGCGAGTGATTCATGATGGGTTCACAAATTGATATTCGTTTACCTATCATGGCACCAAGATAACCCTTGCTCCATTATCTCCTAAAGAGGTTTACTTAGAACAGTTAAGGATGAGAGAGTCAACAAAAGGGTCTTTGGGAAGTGAGAAACTTGAAAAACATGAGGGTAAAACGAAAAATTTGAGAGAAGAAAAGAGTGGCAAAAAGAGTCATAGTCTAGGTGAGGAAGAGAGTTGTAAAGGGGATGAGTCCATGAGAGTGAAAGAGAGTGGGAGTGATAAAAGAATGTGTTCTTATGCAAAAGAGAGAAATCTGAAGAGTGCTAGTTTAGGCAAGAGAGCGTTGATATTAGTGAGGTTTAGGGAGTCACTGTTGTCTCAATCTCAAACTTACCATGAAATACCTAGTGTTTTTAACTCACTTTCGCAGGATTTTGGAGATGTGTTTCCAGATGAGATGCCACCAAGTTTACCACCATTAAGAGGCATTGAACATCAAATTGGTCTTATTCCTGAAGTTAACATTCCCAATCGGCCAGCTTATAGAAGCAACCCTGTAGAAACAAAGGAGTTGCAACGGCAAGTTGAGGAAGTCTTAGCTAAAGGTTTTGTAAGAGAAAGCATGAGCCCTTGTGTTGTCTCTGTGAAACCCTGACTTTCTACTTTCCCCGTTTCTGACAGAAACGTGCGACTGTCTGTGATTATATGTTTTTGGATGCTTGATGGCGTGTTTATGGATCTTGTATACCCTAGCCGTGTCTGCTGTGGAATTCGTTCCCAATGAATGCTTGTTTCGATGATTTTCTGTTTTTAGTGACGGTACGCCTTTTGGCGACGATTTAACCGTTTCGGCCGTCTTTAGAATGAACGGAGGATATTGAGGAAAATACCTCCGATGGAAATTTATAATTTCCTAGCTAAGCTCGAGTTGGTGAGATCAGGGTGGCAAAATTCATAGTGTGAATTTCGAACGATTTCAGCGACGCTTGTTTCCGTCGTGAATCGTCCGGTCGTGATTTCGGTAAAAAGTGAGATACGACGGAATTGTAAAATTATAGTGCGACGCTATAATATGTCTTTGGACCTTAGTCGCCCCGTAGATTGGAGACGTAAAGCCAAGAATGCCCTTGAGACATTTTATGACACCTTCTAGTTTTTCTCTTTCTTACTTTTTGCTTTTTCAAACACCTTTTCATAAAGACTTCTCTCTCATTGGTTGCATGACTTAGATACATGCAAAAGCTTCCTTTTGATTCTTTCTATACCACCTTTATTTATATAATATTATTTCTTTACTACCTTTATTTTTTTTATCATTTTATTACACCACCAAAATTATTACACTCTTCATAACAAAAACGAACAAAAATCTTCCTTGCTTGGCCACTACTCTAGCCGTACACTCCCTCCCCCATTCTACCAAGTTATTCAATTTTACTTAACCTCATTTACCCTCACTTAAACTCATTTACCACTCATTTAGTTTCATAACAAAAATTCTACCAAAAACATCACCAAAAATCATCTAACCTCTCTCCTCTAATTCGAAACACTCTCTCTTTTACCATCATCCATTTCAGATTTTTAACATTCTATAACACCAAAAACACTCTCTCTCTCCCACTTTTAAAGATCAAACCACCCTTTTTGCCAAGAACACTTTGAATGTTCATATGAACATGAAGAACACCAAACACTAAGATCATACACCAATACCACCACATCATACATCATTCTTCTCCTCTTATCATCCTCTTCACTATTATCATCTTAGAAATATCAAAACAAGCCTCCTCCACTCTTCTCATCTTGGCCGAGAGCACCACCACCAACATCCTTCAAGGTTTTTGTCAACATCAAGCTAGCTCCTTTCATCTCTTCTTGTTCGTGGCTTCATCACCCTTCTCATCTCTGTTTTCCTTTGATTTTGAGAAGGTAAATGCAAGACTAACCTAGTTTATGATCCTAGAGAGCCCACACTCACATAAAGCTTCTATCTTGGCTATTACAAGAGATCTACAAGAGGTAAGGGGGTTAGGGTCCTTAGATTTTATTTTGGGTCATATATATACTCGAAAATGACTTATATGCTAAAAGGCTCGGTAAAGACTAAAGCTTTAAAATGAATACTTGGTGCTATGCTTGAAAGCTTGAAGCTTGCTTGAAAAACATGTGTGCTATGCTTGCTTGAATGCTTTTTTTTATAATAATTCTTGCTATGATTGAATGCTTGAGATATTATGCTATTGCTTTGCCAAAAAGTGGCTTATAATGCTATAAGGTCATTCGGCCATGTGCTTATTCAATAAGCAATGATGATCAAAATTTTACTTGCTATATATATGCTATGGCCGAGGGTTTCACCAAGTTTGGCATTACAAGAAAATCACCCTTTTGGCAATACTTTTTTTAGGCACCGTTTAGGGTGTCTATTCCTGGAATAGGCACTGCTTTTTAAGTGATGACATATTTTTAGCAGAATAGGAAGCACAATTATAATGCGTCTCCTAAAATAGTAAAGAGATCACTTATAAAGCACAGCGATAGGCTATTAGCTGGCTATTAGCTATGGAAACACTTTAACTAACCAAAGAGAGCGCTTTATGAGCGACGTCTAATATATGAGCCCAATTATAATAAAAATAATGAAAAATAAAATTCTGTTTTGCTATCTTTGCTTTAGCACTCACTCCTAAATAACTTAGATTTTTTTAGTCTCTCCCTCAGAAATAAAGAAAGACTGTGTACTCTCTCTTAACCCCAAACCAAACTAGCCACTCAACCTCGTCGCGATTCTCGTCGTCGTTTTCCTTCCCATGCCACCACTCACCTTCTCCGTCCCCGTCGCCGTTCTTCTTTCCTCACCAACACTCACCACAAGTCGCCGTCACCACCATTCACCAGCACCCACCGTCATTGCCTACCTTGCCACCAGTCAATCAGTCACGACAATTGGTCAGAAAGAAAAACCCTAGCGTTCAAGTAGTGTCTTCACACCATCGCGTCGCCTCTGCTCCGCGGCCATCGCAGCTCGTTGTCTTCAATTTAGTCGTCTTCAAGTTGCAGAGAAGAAGAAGACTCCAAGGCTCCAAAACCCTAGCCCCCTAGCGGCCGTTCTTCAGTCCTCTGCCACCGTCTCCAGCATCAAATACGCCCGAGACACCGCAGACGCCGTGTCGTGCCACCGTCGCCGTCTGAGCATGCCGCCTTCTCAGGTACAGCTTCCACTTCTTCCTCCTCTTTCCACATCTTTTAGGGTTTCATTTATTCGCTTCAACCTCAACTCGCCTCTCATCTATGTTTCTCTGATCTAGATTCATCTTCATTAGTTGATGGATTAGTGTTTCGGTGATTAGGTTTCCTTCGTTTCAACATAGCAAGTTGTTGTGTGCTATAAGGAATAAGGTAAGTGCCACACATGCGTTTCTCTAATTCAATATGTGTTTGGAGGCAAAGTCTTCTCACTGGCCTTCTCTGCAGTTAGAGCTTTCTCTTCTTCAGCTAAAGAGGATGTTCTGCTTCACTGCGTGGTAGGAAATTATAATTAGATTGGATTTAAGAACTAAAGTTTTGCTTTGATTTGAAAATCAGCCTTTGCTTTGTGGATTAATTGGCCTGCCCCCTTTCAAATGGAGTTCTGCCTCAATCCCCTATGCTGGCTATGCACACCAAAAGCCTGGCTATTCTCAAGAAACAGGTAGGTGATGAATGAGCATTGGAATCCGTAGCAGCAAGTCTTATTAGTGAACTTGAGATTTCGTAAGTATTGTTTTCTTTCTTACAATGTCTCCTAATGTGATTAGACAACTGTATAGAAGGTGCATCAAAGAGTTTTCATTTCATTTCATATTGGAAAATGTCTGTTCCTTGAAGTAAAATCTGGTTCTATTTGGCTTTATTTGGTAATAATGTTTGATAGAGACAATATAGACAAAAAATATCCCATTAATTTAGAGCATTTCATTTTTTAAGTCTCTTGCAGTTATTTATTTATTTATTTTAATTACAAGCTCTTTTTTTGATTTATCTTGTGCATGATTTGTTGGGAAGCCATCTATTATTATGAAATCATTTCAAAATTGCAGTTCCACTCTGAATTGCACTTTGTTAATGCCATTTGCAGCAATATTTGTGCACAATATATAAACTTTGGCTGCAGCAAAAGGAGAATTTAATTATATATGGATTAATTTGTGTAACACCCCAAGCTTCCACCACCCAGCTTAAGTCTGAGCCGGTGGAACTCAAGGCATCTACAGTTCCGATAAGCAGGAGAAGAACTAAAACAAGATGCTAACGAATAGAAAGAGGGCATAACGAGGAGCCAATCGAAGTACATATATAATAATAATATGTCTTACAGAGTTACGCAGCGTTAACACACATAGAACAGGAATAAAGGTTAGGTTCACAATCCCAAGACTGTCTCCAAAATACGTAGTTCCTTCAATTACTCCCAAGATTACACTTACAACTCAAGTTCTCTAACCACACACTAGCAAAACAGTAAAATAACCGGACAAGCTCCTCGCAGCACTAACCAACAGCCCAAACAGCTAGGCTCCACCTGCATCTGAAACATTTCAACAACAACGGAGTGAGAACCACAAATTCATGGGGATCCCAGTACGGAACAAGTTCCCCAAACTTAACTCTTATATCCACCTAGTCTCAAGGGTCACCACACATGAAAGGTACAATAATATCAAATAATTCAATTAAGCAAGTACTCAATTAGTTTCAACCAGATACAACAAATAGGCACACCCACACAATGTCACGCAATATGCAAATGATGAATGCCTAAATCCTAAAGGCTAAGATGAGCTCATCCGGTAGGTTATAATAGCCAAACTCGACCGGTCCGGTACTAGCTCCGGACATCCATCGTTCGTACTTCCCTGGAGGACCATTCTTCCCGGCCCCGATCATTTATGATCTTTTCACATTTCAATCTCAATAATTGGGGGTTCCCTTTCCTTTTCATTGACTAAACCTAGTTTGGTAGTCGGGTCCTGAGCCAAAGGCCCCCCTGCCGCTGTGAGCCGCGACGTTAGTTTTTGTCCCACGTGGAAACGAAAACCCCACAGTCACTCACTACTCCCGATGGTCCGCTATTGCCGTAAGCCGAGTCGTTAGCCCTACGGGCCCCTCCAGATGCCTAGGCTCACGGTTATATATATATTTTATAAAAGGTCTTAAGTAGCCTAGGAAGTGGATTACTTTACTCCTCTTATCATATTCTCGTTTTCAATATTTAAGAAGGTTCGAATCGATTCGAGTATCTATCGAATCGACTCGACCTGTAGTTCAAGTTCTGTTTTCTTTAAACGTAAAGGGGCTCGAATCGATTCCCCCCCGATGACCGAATCTACTCGCTCCGTTCGTGAGTTTTCAAAATTTTCTAAGTCCAAAAGCTCGAGTCGACTCGCCAGAGCTACGAATCGATTTGAGAAAATCACTTTTTGTTTCTGTCCAAAAACGAATCGGTTCCACCCTCATCCGAGTCGATTCTGTGTACTTGTTCAAACGTTTCTTGAGAAAATCATCGTCTAGAATCGACTCAAAGGAAGTGCGAATCGATTTGAGTGAAACCTTTCATTCTCTGTTTGAAAACGAATCGACTCACCTGATGTTCGAATCGACTCAAAACTCTTAGCAAATATTTCATTTTCTGAATCCATCGTTCGAGTCGACTCGATTCATAGACGAATCGATTTGAGTTTAAAGCTCAAGTCTCTGTCCAAAAGCGAATCGGTTCGGAGGATTATCGAATCGACTCAATGGCCACGAATTCAAATATTTCAAAGAGTTTTAGGCCCAACGAGTCGATTCGACACCCCTCGAATCGATTCGTTCGTGACAGAAACCTGCATTTTCAGCCAGAATACCTTTCAAACCACTTACCATATCAACATATCATCTTTAAACATTTAGTCCATCTCATCATTCATCCCATATCCTCATTCTTTCTCAATTTCTTAACTCGATCACTTCCAATCCACTTCCTATCTACTCAATCCATAGTTTGAAACAACAAATCAACAACAACAAGCTCATGCAAACATATTAACACATGCAATTCCACAATCAAGCAAGAAATTCAAGCATGCAACTCAAGAAATCACATAGATGTAAGCTCTAAGCTAAGGAATCCTACTCCGTACCTCTTGTAGACCTCCAAAAGCTATGTT
>JASCZI010272478.1:12121-33594 GCA_036250425.1 Stylosanthes scabra | reverse complement strand
TATATATATATATATATATATATATATATATATATATGATATATTACAGCTAATTTAAGATATTATATTCAATTATTCGATTAATAAAAAATGCTAACTTTTTCGGTAAACAGATCCGTAATATATAAGAACAACTAATTCAAGAGAGAGAGAGAATGCAATATTATTTGTACCTGATTCAAACTAACCTATCTTAAATCAGAATAGTTAGTTAGGTTCAAGTCTAGCAAATTTTCAACAACTTAAACACAATTCTTCATGATCTTAATTAATTAGTTAACTTACACATTGGACTTGGACACTACTACTACTACTACTTCTGTTGACCACGTTTCATCGTACTACGTCTCTCCCTTTATATTTTACCCATATATATTAGATTATGATTACATCTTACCTAAACCTTCCTTTGTTTTTCGCAAGCTGATCATGATGAGAAGAAATCCTAGTTCTCCATATATACCTTTTAGGTTTCTAAATTTCACTTTAATTAACCAACTCTGGTTTTAAATATTAGCATACTTGAATAAACGAAAAACGTTAAAGTAGTTTTATGGATAATTTAAATAGAAAATATTTGGAACAAAATTTAAAAGCTAACTTACTTTTTTATTTTTGTTTACATTTATAAAATTATAAATATTAATTTCAATAAAATAAATTTGAATTATTTTTCTTAGCATTATATTATGCATATAAGTGGAATAAAGTTTTTTTTAAATAAAATAATATAATAATTGAGCAATGAAAATGTAATATGTAGAAAATTTATTTTAGCACGTTAAAAGTAAAACTAAAAAATATTTAAAATAATATTAAATTTTTTTCATCGATATTATTAAAAACAAACAGCGTACTTCAAATGTAAAATCACACGTACAGATACTACTATATAGTAGCTATTTAAATGCTTCAAATGCACAATGCAATATATAATGTCTTTGTATTAATTAGTGTATACCTGTATTACACAGGGGTAGTTATATGTATAGTAGCTATTTAATCAATTATTCATTAATTTTTTCTTTTCTTTTCTTTTTCCCTATTATTTTGTGATTGAAGGAAACGATGAATTAGAGATGAAGGACAAAGAAAAGAAAGAAAAGAATTGAAGATGAAGGAATATCTGATGTAGGTGTCAACTATGGAACCACGTCGTTCTAAAAGGGACCACGCATGGTTAAGTATGGCAAGCACCTCTTCCTTATTATTATCCACACGAAAAAGCTGTTTTAGACAACCTGGACCCCCACACTTTCCATTCCTAATCTCTCCATCTTTGACCTTTGACTCACCACTATTATACCCAACCTGCTAGCTAATTAATCATTCTTCTTTATACTTACTTTTGCACTTTGCCCCCTCTTATTTTCTATATTATCCAATTAATCCCCTCTTATTCTTTTGTTTTCTTCATCTTTTCCTTCATTCTTAGCTAATCATTAAATCATGTACTATGAATTGAACTTCCAAAATTATAATATAGGAAGTAAATGAATAAAGAAATTCGTATGGGATCGGACTGCTAGAGTTTTTATCTACTTCTTGATATCATCAATAATGATATTGATGTTACAGAGTTTCATTTTTGTCGCAATTCAAAATACCTTTTGTATTGTTTTGGCAGCAGAGCTAATTAATTTATCTTTCTGAAATGATCACATTTCGGATTTAAATTAGAGAATATTTTCATTTTCAGATGAATAATAATATTGTTTTGCTTTTTATCCATCAATAATATAAAATCTTGGAAATGAATTATACAAATATTTCTGTATACAAATTTTAAAAAGAATAATTACTATCATTAAATGATTAATCAAACACCTTAATTCTCTATCTTAATATTAATATGCGAATTTATATCTATATACAGAAATTCTATATCATATAAAAGATTTATTTTAAATTAAGTAGTACTCGCTTAGTTGTTGATTGATTAAAACTGTTCTTTTGTTAAATTGGAACTTACCTATAAATAGAAAATGGGAGAATGTGCTCATCACTGTGGTTTCTTTTGAAGTATATCTAGGGTTTTTACTTTTTACCATCACACATTTCTCTTATTTCTCTTTCACAACCAATTTGAGATGCCAACATATATCAGATTAATTTGTTTAGTTTTCATAACCACATATCAAGACCTTTGATCAAGTTTCTCTAGACTCGGAAAGTTGATAAAATAAGAAAATACAAGTTTATTTTGTTTGATTTATAAAAAATTTCCTTAAAGCTAATAATTAGTTTAAGTAGAAAATTTGCATTATATCCAATTATTATTATTATTATTATTATTATTATTATTATTATTATTATTATTATTTTCTTTCTTTTTAACAGAAACATGAATGCTATTTTGAGGGACGGACCGAAAGTCTAGAGAGAGGAAACATTTGGCTCACTGAGTTTTAGAAATTCTTTTTTTAAAAAATATTAATAATACATAATTACTCCCACTTGAAAAATTAATTGTCTCAACTTATTTTATTTGTGATTTTTTTTTTGTTTTTTTGTGTTTTTATTTTTCACATTTTTTTCTATTATTAAAATTAATCTCAAATAAATAGTAAAATTTTAAATTTCTTATTCTTTCATCTCACTCCTATATTCTCATTCATCAATAGATGATACTCAATAATTATTTTCCTAATACTAGTTTATTGTGTTCTCATTAATATAAGTTCCATCAAGTGCAATAATGCAAAAACTTTATTATTTTTCAATTTTAATTTTTTTTTATTTTTTGGCTTTTTACATTTTTCATAGTCCATTGTTTTTTTTTAATTTTCAATTACAAATTCTAATTCAAATATTTAACAATTCGGATATTCATCTATTTTTTTATTATCTTCATTACTTCATATATTTTACTTTATTTTTAATTAATTATTATTATTATTATTATTATTATTATTAAATATGAATGTTATGATTAGTGTGATTATATATATTTTTATATTAACTTTATCAATATGTTGATTTAGATAAAAATTAATGATAAATATAATTTTTTTAATATTCTAATAATTAATTTATATTTATATTTTATTATTTAAAATTAATATTTTTTATAATAAAATATGTATTATTTTTTCTCCACAGCGTAAGTTTTTTGGGTCGCTATTTCCATATCCTTCGAAAACTGATTAGAACTTTTAGAAAAGGCTCATCTCTACTTTCTTTTTTTCTTTTCAATGCAAAAAGCTTTGACAAGATGATTATTAATACAAAAATAAACAGACACTATTTCGGTCTTCCCATCCTTTTTGTTTTTGAAGGATGCAATGAACAATCATGTAATCATATACACTGAGCTCTCCCTATACATAACGCATTCCTGTCATGAGAAAAACACACACAAGTTGCAATAGAACAGTGTAAAGCTTTTTTCACCTCGATTGTAGTAGGGTCGTCAAGAAGAAATCAAGATAAAAAGAGAAGAAGGAACAAAAGGAAGAGTCCGTGAATGCAAATAAAAGACGAAAGTGACGCAAGAAACAAAATGAAAATAAACAATAATATTAATCTAAATGAGTCCTAAAAAATGTTAATCACCAATTCAATATTAAAATTTTTATTTCATTAAACAAATAAATCACTACATCACAGAAGAATTAATATGAGAATTTAGAAATACTTAAAAACGTTATTTTTTTTATCAAATATCAATAAAAAACTAATTTATTCAACTTATTATACTAACAATCTAACAAAATAAAACATTAAAGATAGATTTAATGATTAACATTTGTTAAGAATTAGTGTTAAACTAAATATTATGTGCGAACTAATCTAGTTTCTAGAGTATTACTGGAAAATAAATAGAGGAAGAGGGGGCGATATGCAATAATAACAAATTAGATTTACAACAAACAGTATTATGATTTTTTATTAAAGTTTAAAAGAAAGGGGAAATTAGTGTGAGTGATGTTCAGAGGAGTAAGATGATAAGCAGTAATAGTGGGACCATTAGGTTTGACCAATCCCTTGTCTCACAGTGATGGCATTTCCCAACCAGGGTTAGATTCCAAGTTTAGTCTAAGATGAGATAGATGCCGCCACACGTGTGGTAGAAAAACCGAGTCAGATAAGGAGCAGAGCACACAGAGGAGAAAAGCCAGTACTGGCCCCCTCTCTCTCTCTAACACCCAGACACACACACTACTACTCTCTCCCCGCTCTCTGTTGGCATGTTCCTCTGTTCCATCTCATATAAGAGAAAGCAAACCGTAACTTAGCTAAAGAGAATTTGCAGACCCTTCCCATTTAGCGTTATTCTCCTCTCACTCACTCATTCATTCAATTCTTTTCTATTCCAAAATTATTATTTATTAAACCACACCACACACCACAAGAAATACACACAGATTAAAACAGATAAAGCAAGCTCTTGAATTTCATTCTATCCATACCTCCTTCTCTCATTGAGATGCCTGGCAGTTTAGAACCGTTGGATTTGGGGGTTCAGATTCCGTACCACTTCAGGTGCCCAATCTCGCTTGAGCTTATGCGTGACCCCGTCACCGTCTGTACCGGTCAGACCTACGACCGTCCAAGCATCGAGTCATGGGTGGCTACCGGCAACACCACCTGTCCGGTCACACGAGCACCGCTAACGGACTTCACACTAATCCCTAATCACACACTCCGGCGGCTAATCCAAGAATGGTGCGTTGCCAACCGTGCTTTCGGCGTCGAGCGGATTCCCACGCCGAAACAGCCTGCAGACCCGTCCGTGGTTCGCTCCTTGTTGAACCAAGCCTCGTCAGATTCCGCGCCGACTCAGCTCCGAGTCAACTCGCTTCGTCGACTTAGAGGACTCGCCCGTGACTCGGATAAGAATCGCTCTCTCATTGCCTCTCTTGGCGCCGTTCAGATCTTATTAACCGTCGTTTTCTCGTGTAACGGTTCCGACGAGATGAACCATGAGGCGCTCGCAATTCTCGTGATGTTCTCGCTCGGCGAGAATGAATGCGAGTTTGTTGCGTCTGATTTGGATAAGATCCGGTACCTGTCAATCCTATTGTTTCATAGTTCCATGGAGGTCCGTGTTAACTCCGCCGCGTTGATTGAAATCGTTGCCGCCGGGACTCGGTCGTCTGAGCTCCGATCTCAGATCAGCAATGTTGACGAAATCTACGAAGGCGTGATTGATTTGCTACGGAACCCGATCTCGTTCCCGCGCGCGCTCAAGATCGGGATCAAGGCGCTGTTCGCGCTGTGTCTGGTGAAGCAGACGCGGCACAAGGCGGTGGCGGCAGGTGCGCCGACGGTTCTCGTCGACAGGCTCGCTGATTTCGAGAAGTGCGACGCTGAGAGAGCGCTGGCGACGGTGGAGCTCCTCTGCCGAGTTCCGGCGGGTTGCGCGGCGTTCGCTGAACACGCGCTGACGGTGGCACTGCTGGTGAAGATAATACTGAAGATCTCAGAGCGCGCAACAGAGTACGCCGCCGGGGCGCTTCTGGCGCTGTGCTCGGAGTCGGAGCGGTGCCAGAGGGAGGCGGTGGCGGCAGGTGTGCTGACTCAGCTTCTTCTTTTGGTCCAAAGCGATTGCACGGAGAGGGCGAAGAGGAAGGCGCAGCTGTTGCTTAAGCTGCTTCGGGATTCGTGGCCTCAAGATTCAATCGGAAATTCTGACGATTTTGCATGCAACCAGGTTTTGGTGGTGCCGCTTTGACTCACACCTTTTCTTTCTTTGTAATCTCTCATAAAATTGTAATTTTTGTTAGTTTTTAAAAAATTATTTAGATTATTAAGAAAAAAAAAACAAAGATGGACATAAATCCTGAAGTTGGAACTTAGAATTAATTCTCAGATTTGTAGTTAATCGAACTGTAATTGTGTATTATTTGAATTTTAATTAATTTCTCTCTGTATATGTAAGAATTATTATTGTGAAGAAGTAAACAAGAATGATTGACAGGTTGTAATTTTTTCAAGATTGAAAATAGAGCTAACTTTTTGTTTTTTCTCTTCTAATTTCTTTAAATTCTCTGAAGAGGTATAGTTAATAGTTAGTGTTTGGGAATTGAATTTGGATGGAATTGGTTGGTAGCATGTTGTTGTTTGTGATATGTGAAATTGGTTGCATGTGGGGAATCTTGTATGGTTATTGGGTTGGAAAGAACATTCACTGCCATTTGGTGATGATCAAGTACACGTTTCTGATTGCTCCACAGATGCAAGTGTTTTTGACTTCCGAGGAACATCATTTTGAATTAATCATCATGTTGTGGACTCCGATCCTTTCCATGGCCGCTCTTTCTCACTACCACTGTTCATCAATTCGAACGTTGTATATATCTCAATCCATGAATCCAATACACTAATCACAAATGTTATGTCAAGATCCTATCAGATAAAAAGAAAAAAAAAAAAGGTGTATTATTGGTGTGTGGACTGTATGTATACATAAAAAACATTATCACATAAACTTTACAGCTCTTAATGACATAATTGAAATTCTGTCAAGGGGGGACAAATTTTGGTTTGTGATGGTATGTGTACAAGAAAATGTGGAAACGTCATTTCTGAGAAAGCTATATAAGTGAGTGTGTTTTGGAATTGAAAGGTGTGGTGATGGGGAAAATTGGTATTATTAGGGTGTAGGTGAACAGCAGCACGAGTCTGTGTCTCTGAGGGAGAAGGTTTTTGAGGAAAGAACAAAAGAGGGTGAACAGCACTTCTACAGAAGGGTTGCACGGGTTTGAAAGGCCTTTGAAGTTTGAATGAATGAATGGAAAGAAAAAAAGGAAAAGGAAATGGTGATATGCACATGTGAGTGTTAGTAAGGGAACATGGTGGGGGTCCAGGGGGTCCCACTCCATAGGAATAGGGAAAGAGAAGGAAAAGGGCTTATGTGGTTTACAAATACAGAGGTATAGAGGGGGGTGACAGTCACATGTTGGTAGGAATAACAACATGAAATCACATGATCACAGATGCTAAGCTATGTATGCTTGAAATAATTCTTGGATTCACTTCTTTATTTTTCAAATCTAATTTGCTCTTTGTTAGTTATTACTACTACTGCTGCTCACACATCACATGTCCAACTTCTTTTGCTTTAGCTCCATGGGAATTCAACTTGTGTTCCAACCTCAGGGTATTAGCACTTGGGGACCCATCCTTTACTGTCACCCTCTCAGCTTTTCTTGTTATTATATTTGATTTGATTCCTCCAATTTGGGACACCAGCCATTGAATGAAGTGATAGGGGAACCTTTCTAGTAACTTACTAACAGCAAAGCAATTCCAAGTCAGAGAGAGATCATATACAATAATGTACAAGGAAAAATATGTGCATAAAGCTTTACATATATATAGGGTTAGGGAGGGTGGGATCTCATTCCCCTGATTCATCTCTGTCTAGCTGCTTTTGGACTATCTCCAACAAAAAGCAAGTCAAATAGATTATTCACGAATGAGGCTGTTTCTGTTTCTGTGATTTTATACGAGTCGTGTGATGAGTGGGGATTGGTTTTTTGCACTTCATAAGAGTTCTGTCACTTTCCAGTTTCCACATACACGGCCCCATGGAACAGCTTGGCACCAGTGCTGTTATTACAAACACTAAACCAATGTTCCAGTACACATTTATATAGTCACTGTTGAAATTACTTCTAGGTTGAAAAACACACTTGCTCTGCTTAATTGGCTACTGGCTACTATGCTGGTACGAGTTCACATTGGCTTAGATTAGGTAAATACAAATTTATACTCAGATTTCACTGTTTCACACATCACGAGTGCAGCTGATAAAGTCTAATAAGGACCACTGGTGGATGTGTTCATGCCCCATTGCTACTGTTCATACACCATGCCATGGATTTTTTAGTAAGTAGCATCACTGTATGATCCATCATCAAAAATCAACCAGCACAAACAAGATTTAAATTCTCAAGTACACCCGGTATTTGACAAAAAAAAAAAAAATGAAGTTTTTGTGTAGTTTCTTAATTTGCTGCTACGAGTTTATGGCAAGGTTATGGTAATTTGTATAGTGATCACAATAGGGAGAAGAAGGAAGCTTCCATATCAGCTTATTTGATTTGTTTAGTATCATAGTATGCATATGGTATTCTGAAAGTTTAATGGCTAATCCCTCAATACTACATAGACAAAGTAAGCAATTCTTTCAAATAAGCAAACTCCGTTCCTATCCTTTAGGAATAATAGAATCCAAGAGAGATGGTTGTTCAGAAAAATTCATGACTTGCATGTGTACAATGTTTAGGTTAATAAGCCAAATTTATGTTCATGAGAAAGTCATTTATTTTAGTCAAGATCAATATAAGGTCCATTTATGTTACTGGTTTTTCAGTTGATCAGATTAGACCTACCCAAATGAACATGTTAAGGTATTTATTATTTTTTTAAATAATTTGAGAAAGAACCAGATTTTGATGATGTATTAAACTTCTTTCCATCTTATATTTAATGTAAATAATAAGTTGGAGAAATAAATGAAACACAGAAGATGACGCATCATGAGAAGGAAGGAAGAGCATGATAGAATAAATGGAGGATGGAAGAGTGGTAATGATTTTTCCTTTGGATCAAGTTTTAAAATTGTCTAGGTTAACGTTTTAAAATTATAATAATGTTAAAAATCAATGCTTCCAAAGATCAAAACACATGATCTTCGTTATTTACTGGCAAAATCGATCTCTTAACTGCAAGTAAGATTATTGATGCAATTTTAAAATTTTAGAAATATAAATAACACTTTTAAAACGTCTGTATAATTCTTTTGAGAATTGACCCAAATGTTAAAGACAAGAACTAATAGAAGATAAAAATTATGAGAAGGTGATTAAGGAAACTTAAATGGGCTCATAAGGAAAAGAAAGGAATGAAGAAAGAAAAGAAAATCTCTTACGAGCATCCATAAGAGAAAAAAGAGAATTGTAACAAAGAAAGGTCAAAAGAGGACAATTTATAGATGATTCTAAGAAGGGGTGATTATTGATTGAGGCCTGTTTTTGAAGGCTTGCAAACAGTTTTGATAGACTGTTTGTTACCTTATCCTTATATGAAACTAATGTGAAGGATTCGGTGAAGAATCTTTTGAAATCAATTTTTGCTTTTAAAGTGATTTATTTATAATTGACATACGAGACTTTACAATTTAGCTTGCTTGATGCATGATTTATGTCTGTGATGCTAATTTTGCTTTGAGAATGAAGATCACAATTGCTTTCAAATGCATTGCTTGATTAAATAAGAGAGTTGAATTCATGTTTTCTTTCTTTTTCACCATTATGCAGAACCATATATGATTATAGTGCATCTTTATCTCGCAAAGTTTTTTCCTCCATATATTAACATAACCAATTACATTCAACAGAGTTGAATATATATTAGTATGAATAATTAACATAAAGTAATTATCATATATCATAGCAGAACGATGTCCCTGTGTGGAAGCATATAGATCAATGTTGAATCAAGCCCAAAAGCTTCAGGTTCTTTTACTTTTACCTTTAACTTCATTTTATAGTAAATCTAAAAAATTACTTACATTATCACTAACGTTTTCAAATTGTTTCAAAGTTACTGTTACAAATTAATCAAATTTTACTGTGTACTAAATACAAAGGCAGTTAGTTATTATACCTTTAACCGCAATTCATATATAAATACTTATTAAAATACAAACACTACAATAGATATGCATTATGGAAACAGAATGAAGTTCTACATAATATATATTATATTAATAATAATAAGGCAAAATAATGTTCCAGCATGGATATAGTCTGGGCGAAACCATTTAAAACAAGACTATACCATAAAAGATAAAACACCAGTTATTGTAAATGACCAAACATTTCAGGAAAATAAAAAGTTCAAATTAATAAACAAAACAACAACTAGAATAACAAGTTCTTTAATAATCGAACTTCAGGCGAGCCACATCATAATCTCTCCAGCTGCAAGCTTGAAAGTTTCCTCCACTGTATTTGCGTCTGCATATTGAAGTAAAGCCTTACTTGCCTGCAACATTACACACATCCCAATTTAGTCAAATTCACATCTGCAATGTTTGATCATGTTTATATATGCATGCATTATATGCATTGATTAAGGTTACCTTCTTTCTAGAAAAGCATTCAACTTAGACTAGCTATGTTAGCCCAGTGTCCTAAGAAAGAATATATTCGTTTTTTTAATAGAATATTTTGTTGTATTTAACATTTTTATCACGAAAGAAATTTAAATACAAAATCTGACATGATGCGAGAATTTAATTTAAAAAAGAAAAGTGTATAGAAATCTAACTGAATATTCAGCGAAAAAAGAAAAATAATTAATATACAGAGAAACAATATCGCATATAAAGTATAAAGATGGAATTGGGAACTTACGTGAGCGAGGACCATGTATCTGTTGGAATTATCATTGCACAAGATGCTAGCAGAAATGACATCAATCTTATGCTTCTCAAGCACAAAAGCAATGGTGGTGAAGAGGCTAGGCTTCTTCTCCGCACATATGCTGAACTGTGCTTCCTCTCCACAGATGTTCACCACCACATTCTGCGAAGCCCAAGTCTTAAACGCCGCGGGCTCTCGAGCCGGGCCCAAAAACGCCGAATTATTCGCAGCAGCAGAAGAAGAAGGATTCAAAGAACCCTGGTGATTGGAGGTTATAGTTAATGCATTGTTATCCTTTGAAGAGGATGATGAGTCGTAAGGATTCCATTGGGGGTTGGTCACGGCGGATTCGCACGCGATCGGAGATACAGATACAGATTGGTTCCTCTGCTGCTTTTTCTTTTCGAGATCTTCAACGGTTTTCTGGAGAGTCTTGATGTAGCTCACTGCTTCATCCACAATGGATGACTTGTCAGCCTGTACGTACGGACATGCAACTCCATCAAAATCAGAATCAGAGTGATTCAAAACCAAATTAAAGCATTTCTATAAAAAAATTCTACATATATACGATCATGATCGAGTAGTAGTAGGGCTAAATGTACAAACATTTATCAATATCATATTCGAAACTACCCAAAAAGATATTCAAATTTTTTTTGTTTGGTGCATATTTAGAAGTACCCGACCATATTTTTAGAGTATCCATATAGATACTTTTAAAAAATAGATATACCCGTGCAACAGAGATCAATATACAAATAAATTAAATACAAAAATACAAATAAATTAAATACAAAAAGACAATTATTTCAACATATAAAACACACATACTTATTTTTTTTACATATATGTATGTATATTTAAAAATAAAAACACACGGAATATTTTTAACAAAAAATAATACAAATATTTTTCAATGTATGGATAATACTTTTTTTAAAAAAAAATAGAAATGAATTTTATCAACTAATATTTTCTGTTTTCCATAATAACAGTTTAAATTTATTTTTTATTTTAAAATTCATTTTTTTTGTCACAAAAAAAAAAAAAAACAATAAGTAGTGAAAGGTCGGTTGATTCACGTTGTTCATGCTTTATAACCCAAAAAAAATACTACATGTCATTAAAAATCATATATTACATGAGTTACTATATGTATTTCTAATTATTTATTTATACATTAATTCATGTATCTTTTAACTAAATAATCAACTGTCAGAATAATTAAATATATCATAACAGAATAATTAAAACTACGATAAACTTATAATCAAACTTATTTTAACAACCATATAATAATAACAACAATCTTTTAAAAAATACTTCTCCGTGGTTAAGCGTTAAATAAATTACACAAACACATGCAAGTATTTATTTATTTTATTCATTCATTCATTTATTATTATTATTATTTAACAAAGAGAAAAATGACAAAAAGAAAGCTAACTTAATTAATGGCATACTAAATAAATATTTTTGTTTCGTGGAAGAAACATTAGACAGATCATATAATAATACGCGCATCAAATTTTACAATTAATTTTTCAATCTAACTATTTAATATGAATTAACTAAATAGTATTTTTAATAATTAATTAAGTTATTATTCATTTCATTTTAGGCTTTTTTTGGAAAATGAGGTGCATGAACGATTATATAATTATCGAATCCTTTCATGTAAGTGTTTCACTGTTTCTTATTAGGATTTGACAAAGCATGAATTTGTTTAGTTTTTGTATCTGTATTATACTGAATTTTGTTATAAATAATAAGAATCAAAGGTTAAACTTTTTAGTTATAAAAATTCTGAAATTATATTAAGAAAGTATTCGTTCAAAATCTTAAGTTGATAAATAAATGTATGTAAATAATTATATATTTGAGTTTAATTTTGATTTGCTAATTAATAATGTAAAATATTTAAAATAATTCTTTAATTAAATTCGTTTTTTATGATCATTTATGTAGTCAAAAAATATATGTAAAAGGAATTTTTTTTTAACGTGACTTTATATAATTAGATGCACGTGTAAAACTATTTTACACTGATAATGTATTAATATAAATTATAAAAATAATAATAATTTTTTTCCTGAAAAACTGAAAGATACACATCGTTTTACCGTAGAACAACTAATTTTATATGACAAAATCATATTGATTTTTATTATTATCCAAAGGATCATTAAGTAATATGAGACCCGAAAAAATATCTATTTTTTATTAAAAATTTCAATAATATATAATCCTTCTAGAAACATTTAGGGTGTGTTTGGTTTGTGTTTGGTTTGTGTTTTCATTTTTAATATCTTTTGTTTTCCGAATTTTGTGAAGAAAAAAGAAAAAACATTAAAAATAATAAAATTCTGTTTTCTGTTATTCTCTCTTTTTATTTTACAAAATTCAAAAAACAGAAAATACTAAAAATAAAAATAAAAAATAAAAACACAAATCTAACACACCCTTAGTTTTGCTTAATTTTTAATTTCTCTCTAATTAATCAATGAAGAAAAATATATGGAAAGGTAGCAAAAGGATTTAATTTCCTTTTTTCCCACATGTCCAAGTGCCCAAATTGGAAAAAGAAACAGATCCAGCTGATACATGACAAAGCTAAACTTGATGGAAGAAAAGACATAGATTAATTAAAAGGAAAAAAAAGAGAGAGAGAAATAATATAGATATTATTTAAAAAAAAAGAAAAAGGAAGAAAAAGATCAGACATATATAGATCTAAATTAGCCGATGGAGGGATAACCATGTCAAGCTTGATGAAAAATATTAAAAAAAAAAAAAGGAGAAAAGAAGAGAAACTTTTATATGTTTTGAGAGTAAAACAAAAATTTTGGTCTATATGGTTCATGCATGGATTAACATATTCACTATTACATAAAAAGCTGCACAAGAAAGTGTGAGAAGGATGATCTATGAAAATTGATATGTTAAAAACTTAAAATTGTATATAATAAAACTTTCTTTTTTGTTTTTGGTGACTATATAATAAAATAGTATATAATAAAAAAAAATTGTTTGTCCAAATTATAGCATGCAAAATTTGTTTACTTGTTATTGTTGATGAAAACAATGAATCTGAAAGGAAAAATTGAAGTTGAATGATTATTTTACCTTAGGGGGGAGTTGAGGAAGCAAAGCATGAAGACTAGCAAACATGTTCCTCATTTTCTTCCTTCTTTCCCTCTCCGTCCATATGTGGAGATCATGATCACTACCATCATTCTTCATAGGCCTCTTGCCATTTCTATTATCGGCCCGGCTCCGCTTCTTGTTTTTCGCGGTGTCCGCCACTAATTCTTCTTCTTTCTTCTTTGTTTCTTCCGGTGTGAGGTCGTGGTTGGTCGGAGTTGGAGTTGGAGTTGGAGGAGGTGTTTCTATGTGTAGCTCCTCTTTGGTTTCTCTAAGACCTAAGTCATCAGAATTTGGAAGAATCCATGGTTGGCTATCCCAAAAAAACCCTAGGTCATTAAGACCTTGATTCTCAACACTCATGGCCAAAGTAAGAAAGATGCTAAAGAGAGAAAGTGTGTGTGTGAGTGAGAGAGATATATTGCATGGAATTAAGCAATGAGGAGAGGGAGGAAATGATATGTTTATATAAAGAAGTTTATATGAAGAAGACAGTAGCTATGCTGGCTGGCAGAGTTAAGTTTAACTTATACAAAAGAGAAAAAAAAAAAAAAAGGTATAATATTAATATTATTCAAGAAAAATTTTATTGTTGATAGAATTATTATTATAAGAAAAAAAATCTATTCAATATGTTTCGAAGATTTTTGTTGTCAAATAAATTTATAAAAAAAAGTAAATATCTTTTGTCACTATGTATAATTTTCATAAATAATTTAATTCTTTTGAAATTTCATCTAATTTATTTTCGTATTTATTTTCTTTTCTCATCAGTCATCATTTGAAGTATTCTCTCTCCTATTCAAAATGATATACAAAATAAATCTTATTAAGAAGAGGAAAAAAAGTATAATACTAAAATCATTAATATAAGGGGAAAAAACTTATTCAATATGTTTAGAAGATTTTATTCATTAGATAAATTTATACAAAAAGGTAAAAAAAAATTATCGTAATATATCTAAGGAAAATGCAAGGGCTAACAATTTTTATTTACAAGGGAAATGATGTGAAATTGGCAAAGTAATAAGAACAAATCAAAATACAATCATAAGGCAGCTACGATTTATTTGCATCCAAACAAAAGCACATACATATGAGATCACCACTCACAATAGAAGCTTCTTCTATCATCACTCGGACCCTACTTTTTCCAAAGGACATTTCATAGAAAAGTTTTTTTTATTAAAAAACATTAAATATAAAATAATCAAAACTAAATTCAGTATTAATTTCTAAATAAGACATCTCGTATTTACAAATATATTTAAATTTGATCTGATATCTAATTTTGGAGTTAATCACTTTATTTTGTTAAAAGAATATATGAAATAACATGTATCAATATTTACAAATATATATAAATTTGATATCTAATTTCTAGTATTTATATATAGAGAGACTTTTAATTTATTTTGTTAAAAGAATATATGAAATAACATGTATCAATATTTACAAATATATATAAATTTGATATCAATTTTATTAACCATGCATCTATAAGATTTTTTCTCTTTTTTATGATCCTTTATATAAGGTCATTTTAGAGGTATTGTTATCCGCATAAAGCGTTAACAGCGTAAATCTATCCATCTTTTACTTATTATTTGTTAGAAATAAGATAAAAAAAATATACAATCCCTACGTTATAATTATATATCTAATATACAAAATAAAGAATATTGATTGACACATTAATTGTCTTACACTTAATATATAAATATGACATTAACATTTGTAATTTAAGGTGTTGGATGTGAAACATTTTGAGTAATTTATTTAGTCCTGAAATTTTATTATCGCTAAATAAAAAATAATAATGACATAAAGTAATTTCATAAATGATTTGCTTAAGCTAAGATTTAGAGACAAGTTTTGTTTATCTCCCCAACATGCATTTAATCTTTAATTTGTAATAACAAGTAGAATACCACATATAATATTCCTTCATAGTTTTGGAGATTATATATATTGATCCTTATTATAAAGTTAATATTATATATAGATAGGATAGTGGTGATTTTCGCTATTTGTGATTAACAATTTGTTGCATATTCTATTCACCAAAATGATTTATTTTTAAAATATATAAAATTAAAAGGATTAAATAAATTTTTAGTCCTTACAAAATTAGTTTTGGTTCTTATAAAAAAAAATTGGGTTGGATTCAATAAAATTAAAAAATTGTGTATTTTAATAATGTTAACTGTTAATTTGCTGTCTTAAACTCTGAAGTGAGTAGATTACATACTGACAGAGCAGATTCTGTCACATTAATTATGTGACTTACCACTTACCAGGTTGGAATTGTTAAAATTAATCATTAAATTTAATTATGATTCTAGAAAGAGTTTATTCAGTATACTTAAAAAAGATAATAATTATATTGGAAATATATATTTTTTAAATTATAAAATTTAATATTCTATTTCGAAAAAATTATTTATTCAGACCAAATTAAATATTGATAAAAAAATGTATTCTCAAAAGGAATATAAATAAATGCTTCAACAGATAATTAACACGCTACATTTTTTATTTCTAGATTTTTTTTTTCAATTTGTTTTCGCTAATTAACATCTACATGTAAGTCAGTCTAATGATTTCCTTTTCGCTATAAGTTATTCAATCTAGGAACATAACATATATTTTGGACTAAAACCACCTTTTTGGGACAAAATTAGGAATTACTTATTTTTAAAAAGTTTCTTATTAAAAGTTTTCTAATTATATGTTATTTTAAGCAAAATAACAATTCGATAACATACAATATGTTATTACTACATATAAGGATAGTTAGGTTTTAAACATATATATTTGCCCATTTATTTGTCATTTTTAAAATTTATTTTATTTTATTTTAGTAATTTATTTGTACTTTTTTTTAAAAAAAAGAGCATAAAATAAGTAGTTTTCTTGCATTTTTCCGAACCTACGTCTGCCCAATTGAAAAAAATTGTAAAAAATTAATGTTGTGAGAAGTATTCATTTTGAAACTATCAAATTCTAACCACTATACAAATTTTTATGAGATTTTTCTATTTCGCTATTCTAAAATTGAGATTAAAGTATATTAATTGTGGTTATTATTTGTTAAATCTATAAACTTAATTACATTTTAAAACAAAAAAGTTGTACTAATGTTTAGACATATATTATTAAAAACATAACAAAGATATTATATTCTACAAAAAATTTATATAATTATCATTTTAATTATTTTATACCAATAACAAAATTGAACAAGAGGTGATCCAAGGTACAACTGTGTGACAATTAATTCTTTTTTGGAAAAAATACATTTATGTCCCTAACTTTTAAAAAATTGTACAAATTTACTCCTGACTTTTGTGAAATACTTAATAACCCCTAATCTTCGAAAAAATAGTACATTATGCCCCTTTGTGAGTTTGACTCGGCTAAAAAAACGAAAACTTTCAATAGAATTCCTTACAAAATCACTCACATGATGGAAAAAAATAATCACAAACGTTTTTCTAATAGCTACATAAGCAATTTTCATTTTTTTTAGCAGAGTCAAACTAACAAAGGGGTATAATTGTACTATTTTTTCGAAGATCAAGGGTTATTAAGTATTTCACAAAAGTCAAGAATGAATTTGTACAATTTTTAAAACGTCAGGGACATAAATATCCTTCACCCTTCTCTTTTTTATGCTTTTATGAAGCAGAAAATTTGGCTGTGCAAATGAAGCTAACTTTATGCATGTCATGGCGGGTGTATATTGTTTGCTAAGTTATGTTATATATATTCTCTTTAATTTGCCATGTTTTATATTATTTTTGTTTAAATATTTTATTAGTTTTTATGATTTCATCAAATCTCCAATTAGATCTTTATAATTTTTAAATTTATAATCGAGTCTCAATATGACGAAAATTTGTGATTAGATAATTACTCTTTATTATTTTTCAGAAAAGTGTAATAATCTTGTAGTATTTACTCTTAGAATATTTTATAATTCATCTGATGTCAACTTACACATACGAATATTAGAAAAAAATAAATTGTATTTTTATCCACTATAAAAACTTACAAACTCTTACACTATTGATTTTCCAAATTAAATTACAATTGCAATAATGCGTATGCATCTGCCTAATTAAACAAAGGTAAACAATTAAAATAGTATCGGAAATTTATTACGTACGTGGTTAACAAAATAAATAAGCATTTAAAAGATATATAAATATGACAAATAATTATATATTAAATATACAATAATTCTATATGAACAAGTGGTTTTGGCCAACCAAATGCAACCAAGTGATTTATTTCTATGCTAAATAGAAGACTATTTCGGTATCAAATAGAATTTTATTTAGGTGCACTTTTTTATATTATTTGACACCGAAATAATATTCTTTTTAGCATAGAAATAAATCACTTGGTTATACTTGGTTAGCCAAAACCACTTATTCAAATAGCATTACCCTTAAATATATTCTTAAAAAAAGTCTTAGAATATATATAAGATTTTGATATAAATTTTTACTTTATTCTAATATGTATTTTATATAGGCAATTAATTTAGTTATTGATTTTTATATACATCTATCGTATATATAAATATGAAACCAATTTAATTAAACTTGATTGATAAGAGTGCTTGAACCTATAGTATCACTCACTAGTTTACATATAAGAGCTCAATATTCTTTAAATTTTAGAGAAGTTTATCCTTTATTTAGATAGCGTTTGTGATTGAAAACGGCAACGCGCAAATCCATTAATGAGGTGTATCCATGTCTAATCCATGTCCATGGTTTTTTCTGTGTTTGTTGATGAGTCCATGATTAGCTGGATGCATGTTTCAAAACCATCCAAACCCAGAAAATACGCAACACGCAAATTAAAGTGACTTCTTCTTGAAACCGTTTCTATTTCTCTCTGTTGCGTTTTGCTACTTCTTCTTCTTCTATATATGCTTCCTTAAAAAGCGTCATCTTTTTACAAACTTTATTAACATGCTAATCATTGTTAAACAACAAAAACAACGTGATATATTAACTGTTAAACTCTGTATTCCTCAGTTTTAAAATGTGGATCCAGTAATCACTACCATTTGATCACTAGCTAACTCTCATTATATTAAAAAGCAAGATTATATACACGTCACACACAAAATTTTAGGATGAACAAAAATATATCATTATTTTTCTCTATCATTAAACTCTAATTATTTTGTTCCAACTTTAATTGTGAATTTGATTTATTAAGAGTGTTATTAGTTCATTTATCAAAAATATATAAAATAAACCTATCACGCAATAATGTATATGTATAATGTATAAAATATATAATAGAGGGTAATTTAATTTACTCTCCACATTTTAAAAAATACCAGATCAATTGCAAAATAAATAAATACATGTGATAAGGACTTCATAGTTGATTAATAAAAAAGGAAAAATATATAGTTATTACATCCCATAAATTTTTGGGTTGGCATTATCACCGTCCAAATCTTCTGTAAGCAACTCCGATGAACTGATTTCACATGGGAAATGCTGGTCGTCAAAGCTTATCTTCCAATGATATTATCACCATATTAGGAGTAACTCTAATCATTATTTAGATTATTTTTTTAAAATATATATGTATATATTTTGCTATTTCAATTACAATGTTTACTGAGGATGCCTTGTGTGTTTACTGCTTATTTTTTTATTTCAATATCAAATTGCTTTATGAATAGTTGAATACCCAATATATTTTATATATATCTGATTCCATAGTCCATGTACTACAGTTGTTATTTAAACAAGAAAATACTTACTAAGATTACAAATGATGAAAAATTGTTGGAAGATTTTATACAATGTATTTAACAAAAACAAATATTTTTTTTCCTCTATAGCAATTTCAATCGTTTCTAAGGGTGTATCAACTTAAGTATTAGGCCAATATAAAATCTTCCAAAATATAGTTATAAAATATTAAAATGAGAGAGTCTTGACCAAAAGAGAAAGCGAAAAAGTTAAAAACTAATCACCTTTAGAGCATTTTGGTAGACCTACACAGTTGAAAAGATTGGAGTAACACTATAAAACCAAGTCTTTTTAGCAAGATTAACCAAGTTAAGTTAATAAGTGAATTCTAAACAAGATAAGAGTTAAAATATTGAGATGTTTATTAAAATATAATATAATTGGGTTGTCGACTTAGTTACAAAAATAATTTATTCAGCTAACATTTCTTTTAAAGTACTAACTCCTCACTTTCTAACTATTTTTATTCATTTACCATGTATTGTAACATAGTTTGCAAGCAACTAAAGGCATTCACTAATAACTTAATAATAATCCTCTTGGCAGCCACAAGTCTTAACTTTATAATGAAATTAAATAAAATTCAAGTTCTTGTTGCTATCATAAATGACATGAAATAATCCATTACGACAGTATAGATGAAACTATATAAGTCACCCACCAATGTTTCTTGTTTACTAATTTTTCTTGTCTTTTTTTTTTTCTTTTTTTTTTTCCTGTTTTTCTTTTTTTTTTTTTCTTTTCTGTTTTTCTTTTTCCCCCAAACTATGACAGAGGAGAGGTCCAGTCCTCATAAGAGGAAGAGGAAGTTCATCAAGGTAAACAAGTCATAGAGCCACATAAAGATCAAACTTAGACACAGAAGAGGGAAATTTCCTTCCAGGCTCTCATGATAGAGCCAGGAAGCTCCCCCTATCATGTAGCTAAGCCTGTTGTTTTGCAAATGGGGCAAAGGTTCTTCTGCATTAGCCATTGCTTGATGCAATTACTGTGGAATTCATGCCCACAATCTAGCGAACCAACGTTCTCTCCTTCAGTATAATCCTCCTGCAGAAAACCGGAGAACAATAAAATTGTTGCAAGAAGAATCCTCTCTTACTTGGGTTAATGTTCAAATTGATCCCCGAAAGATATCGCATTCTCAAATTTATCCCCGAAAGATTGTTAGTCATATTAGTCACCGAAAGATATAATCCTTAGTCAAATTGGTCATTTTGCCAATTAGATGATTGAATAATGTGTCATTTTAGCAGTACTGTCAAACAACCATTTATAACACATCATCTAATTGAAAGAATGATCAATTTGATTGACAATTGTATCTTTCAATGACTAATATGACTACCAATATTTCGGAGGCCAATTTGAAGATGCAATATCTTTCAAGGACCAATTTGATCATTAACCCCTCTTAAGGATGTGTTAGCGAGTTTGAGTCTTGCAGGAAAAGGGAGATGAAGAAAATGGCTTCAAGAGTAAAATGGAGTAAATGGACTCCATTTTACTCATTGAGCTGTTTCCTTCCCTCTCTTCCCCTTTAAGATCACAATTTGCAGACGCGCCTTAACTAGCTGAGACCATAACTCTTACCTGACAGATACAGCAAGGCTCCAGATCCGTAGAAGACTCCGTCATAACAGACATGTATATTTGCTGTTTCATTGACTTCATAATGAGATCCTCACTCAATCCCGTGCTGACATCTCCAATACGCTCCTCCAATGCCAACAATTCCTGCAGTTCGAACTGAAGTCAGAAGAAATCACAGAGCAACGTTGCCTATGGAGAGGAATAACAATCTATTTTTTTTTTACCTCATAAGACATATTATCAACATCAAGGCGCATTTCTCTGTGCCTGTCATGTAGTTCAGCCATCCCATGATACATGAAAGGGTCAAAAAGCATATAATCCTGACATTTCACGAGTGTCAAAGGAAAACATCTATGTTAGCATTTTCAATAGAGTATTGCAAGGTCCACTAGAATATGGCAGACGCTGCAAAGCAAGCTACCAATTCAGCTTGTGCTTGCTTCAAAAATCAAAAGGAAATGTTTATCTTGTAACTTGACTATAAGCACAAAAATACATGCAAGAGAGTCAACAACAAAGTAAACATGGAAGGTGTAGCCTGTAAGCAACATATGATCAAGAG
>JASCZI010272478.1:0-12111 GCA_036250425.1 Stylosanthes scabra | reverse complement strand
ATTATGCAATAAATTTAGAACCTCGGCCCTTAAGTTATCGCCCCTCCGCATTGCAATCAAGACTTGGCGAATCTGGCACAGAGAACAATTAAATCATTATGTTAGTGAGACCGATGGTAGCATCAAGATGACTTTTAGTTGGCTAAAACAGCTAAGCAATCCTGTTGACAAGACAAGTATACTGAAAGAAAACGAGAAGATGAGAAAGAGCAACATACAGAAATTAGATGATTATATCAAGGCCATTAATATTTTTACAGAATGCTATGAATCTTGAAATTCTGATGGTGTATAAACTAATGCATATTCCTGTTATCTAAATTCTTAATTCTTGGCTATATGAATAAATTATAAAGGGAATTCCAGTATACCTGCATCATGGTGTAGCCTACAAATAATAAAGCAAAATATTTCATAAAAAGGAATATGTAGACAAGATTCTACCTCAGATATTAGTCGGCGTCTCCCCTCATTGTCAACAGTTAATGCTCGCGGAGTAGAGAGTACATCACCACCCCTCCTTTCCATTAACAATGCTGCTCTTAGATATGGTTGATTGTTGCGGGACCCCTGAGTTATAGAAGAAGACCCAGAAGAAGATGGAGCTGAATGACCATTCTGAACACTGGATGCTGAGCTAATTGATGGAAAAAGAGACCAAGGACTGAACTCTGACAATCTTTGCAGATTTTCTGTAGGGACTTCCGGGTTAACAATCCAGCTGGGATTAGGTAATGGGACGATGTTTGGACTAGATCCCATCCAAGAAGTAGTAGGTACACCTCCAGAACTGTTTGCATTAGCAGAGGAGGTACGCCAAGGTGTTGGTTCATGCACTGTGGGTGCAGGTACATTCATCGGGTGTCCAGAAGTCTCTCTTGGGAAAATTCTTAGACTAAAATCTTCCTGTACAACTCTTTCTGCAGAGTTATGAGAAGTCGAAGATCTAGCCCCTCTAGAATTAGCAGCTCTATTCCAAGGAAAAGGATGCATGTGAAGGGGAGGTGACTGGTTCTGAGGAGCACCGGAATTGGCAGCATTTACTCCAGGTGTTAACCTCAATTCCAAAGAATCATTAAATGAATGGGAGCCGGGTATTTGATGGGGAGAAGAATGATTATGATGCCTAGAACTCCCGGTTGATTGTAAATTGAGAGGTACAGATTCCTGATGCTGTACATGGGTCATTCTCCTATCAAAGTTTCTGATTGGCCTTTCCACATTTTCTTGGACATTTATCATAGGAAACGCATCAGAAGCTTCTTGTCTCACTTCACTTCGCAAGTTCAGCTGTAGTGGAGGAAGAGTGACAGGAACATCCTCTAAGGGCATTGAAACATTTAAACTGCTCGAAACATTAAGATCAACAGGATTAGTAGGCCAGCACCCATTTTCGGATTGTAAAAGAGAGTTTGAGCTTCCTCCCGTACACAGTTGACCAGAACTACCTTCAAGGGCCTTTCTCTTGCAGGAAGAACCCCAATTAACTAAAGAAGAACTTGAACTGCCACTATTTCCCCAACTCATGAATCCAGGGTTTTCGGATGAAGTTCCAGTATGACGATTATATGAAGCACTGCTGAATGCCATTTGCTCTCTATCATATCCACCACTATCATTGTGATTCACACTGCTACTAGCTGCTATGCCTTTCCCACGGTTAGCAGCTTGTGCTGTGTGCTCCATATCTAGATTAACATTCTGTGTTATATGACTGGAGCTGGATCCTTGCAAAAAAGAAGGTTGGATTCTAGAATGACTTCCATGTAGATTAGTATTTGAACTAACTGGAAAAATCATACTATTTGGTTCAAATGGCCTTTCCTCTATTCTGAGACCATCCTCGGAAGTAGCACTGCATGAAGATGGACCATGTTCAGACTTTAGACCTTCATCATTCACTTGGTTGACCAGATTCAGTCTGGAACTTGGTTCACCAGGATTCCAGCCACTAAAACTCTGTACATTGGGACCAGTGGCTCGTAAACATGCAGTCTCGCCAGTGGACCCTCTATAATCTGACAACCGGAAATCTACGGCATTTTGCACGTGATTCAAGGAAGACTGATGATTCATATCAGTGCTACTAGAATTAGGCCCTTGCATCATACCAACAATAGAAGGGAATGACCCAGTTGTCCTTCTTTGACCTTGCATCAGAGTCAAGTTATTACACCTAAATTGATCACCAGAAAACATGTATTAGGTTATCATATATCAGGCTACAACTGAGCTTCATAAAGTGGCAAAAAGGGAAAAACAAAACCTTGGTTATAAAACTGAAGAGTATATCATGCTTTATCATAGACACAGTTCACATTTAAATTTATTCAATCAATGTATAGAATGAGGTAAAACACACCAACATACAAGAGCCAAAAAAGTTTGAAATCCTGGAACCTGCTCCAGTAACATAGAAATTGGATAGAACTGGCCCAAGAAGTTTAACCACATTTCAGTGCAATTGATATCAATAAAGGAAGAAAAGAATGAAAACAAAATATTTTATAGGTAGAATGCAATACTATTTTATTACTATGCACTGAAAACTTTCCTGATAACTTATATTTAATTTTCTGTCATTTAAGAGGTGCAAACAACTGGTGTGGGGAGGGGAAAAGGATCTCATGGAGGGTGAAACCTCCAGTGTCAACATCACAGAATCTACAACTATATTAGCTAATTAGCATAATGGCATAGCTCGGATAACAAATAAATCTTAATGCAAGAACATTAGATAGAAGCTTGGAAGTGTACCATTCATTTGTTAACTGTTGCAAGAGCTCAAGATGTTAAGAAATGAACACAGGCAATTTTACCTTGTGCTGACTACAAACACTAGTGCAGAATGACCTTAAAAGCTTAATGTGTTCGGAGAAAACCAGGAACAGTTTTAAAATTTTGCAATGATGTTTCAATGCAAAGCTTCTTATACTCCTCTCCTTTCTCAGCTATACCAAGGAGTGCAACAATGCAATGGTCAATGTTTGCATCCTAAGAAGTAAGGCACCAAAAAGCTATGACACTACATGAGCTTGACAGAGTAACCAGGTGAAAATCGAAGAGGATCATGAAACTGAGTAGAACTTTACAACACCCAATCCTAAATTCCCATGCTTTCTAAACCAACCAAAAATAATTAAGCTTAGGTTAATCCAGCTGCGAAACTGAAATAAGACAAATGAACAATGAATTACAAATTTTAACAAAGAGAATCAAGCCTTAGAAATTAGAATCGATTATATCTTCGAAAAGAGGAGGGTTAAAAAAAAAAGAAGAAGCGAAATCGGGGATGAAAACCTAATTGGTGAACGCGTTCCTCCCCCTCGCATAATCGATACAATGGATGAAAGAAATTATAGAAAAAACTCGAATTCATACACCTTTATAACCCAAAAAGGGGGGATTTTACGAATATAATCGATGAATAAGGAATTGGAAGAAGGAAAATTCGGTAGAAATGAAACCAGAGAGAGAGAGATTGAAGTTACCCGAAAAGGGATCCCTGGATTTGAATTGGGGTGGGTATGTCAGAAATTGAGGGTTTGATCGGAGAAGCGTTTCCAACGATGAAATTATGAAGATGATGATGATGATTATCTTCTTCTTCTTCCTTCCTCCCCCTTCATTGCTGATTATTTATCTTTTGTTTTATTTATTAGGTTATGTTATTTATTTTCCCCCTTAACTTTTATTTATTATTATAAAAATATTAATTATTTATTGTATTATTAAAACATGAGGGAGGAGAAAGAGGGCAATAAAAGAAGACAAAGGGATGATAGAGAAGGAAAGCATGAGAGAGAGTGATTAATTAATTAAAATTAAAAAGGGGGGAGAGAGTAGGGAAAGGAAGGAAGGAAGCACACTAATGAATACATCCATATCCATAATTAATCCCTAAATTAAGATTTGTGAGAGAGAAAGAAAGAGTGGTGTGTGGACCAACCTTCTTCCATTGGGTACCATTTCCATGCCCACTCAGTGGCACTGCCTCATGCAGTCATGCACCTTTGTTAGGTCTCATGTAGACTTGTTAGTAGTTTACCTTCAAATCACTACATTAAATATACACTAATATTTTTTAAAAGGAAAAATATACACTAATATGTTTCTTTTCAAATTGTATATTTTTTTTGTGACTTTTTCAAATTGTATATAATAAGAGATGAATGCTATGCTACATTACTATCAAAATTTATTATTTTTTATTATTTAGTTATTAACGCTAAAAACTATTGATTAACATATGATATTAAATTATTAATTAAAAGTATTAAAATTTGATCTATAGCTAAAATAAATTAAAATTTATAATGGTCTAACATTTCTTATTTAAAAATTTTCATTAATAATAATTTTAACAAATATCATATGTTACCTAAATCCTAATTTAATTAGAGAATGAATATTGTTACTCTTATTTTGAAATTATTACTTCTTTTTATAAATTCATGTAAATATACAATAAAAAATAGAAGTGTCAAGATCATTACTTTCTAATTAAATTAAATTAAATTAGCTTGATATAATAGATACCTAACGAGAGTGCATAAATAATATTATTTGTGCATAAATAATATATATTGCTTCAAATTAATTTCACAAATGCATTCTATTTTTTAGTATAAATATATGCTATTTTATAATTGGCATGTATTTATAATAATCAACGCTCAAGATACTTAATTATTATATTCATAGTATATTAAAACCATTTTTAAAAATAGAAAAACCATCCAATCCAAGCTTTCTTCCGGCATGGCCAAAACGCGGCTACCAAGAAGTCAAGAATTTGGCCTACTCTCAATGATCCGAACTCCATTTAAAAATTTATTATTTAATTAGAAATGTCAAACGGCCTAGCCTGTCCCATCCATCTAGTATGACGGTTTTAAAATCTTATCTTGCTCCGCTTAGTAGCGAGTTGTTTTTATTTTTAAATAAAAATAATTAAATCTATTGAAAAAATATATATAATTTAAAAATATTTCAATAACTTATAATTTTTAATTAAATATTAGTCACAACATCTAATTAAATATTATTTTTTTAATATAATTTCACAAAATTTTCGATAACTTATAATATTTTTTACTAATCAAATAATTATTTACTTAATTTAAAAAAAAAAATAGTAATGAAAAGCTCGCGATCAGCCCTATATCAAAGCCCACGAGCTAAACGGGACGGATTAAGCGGCTTTGCTTACTTAAGCGGTCTTGAAATCCTAGTCTGGCGAACTAAGCGGGCCAGCTTGGCGGCCTTCAGCCCGTTTGACACTCCTACATTCAATAATTGTTGTATGTATACTTGTGGTAGGATTCGAACTCTCAACACTCACTAAACAATTAGTAAATTAACCATGAGAAAATCTCAAATTAGTTTCTCTCAACCATCCTTTGATATTTGATATTGCTATCAAACTATGCCTGGCAATGAGAAGCGTATGGTATAATTTAGTCCCAACCCTAACTCTACTTACGGGTATCCAATCTTATTCGCGGTTTGAGAAGAGTTGAGCACAAAAAAATCGACAGCAAGAGTGATGAGCTAATGAAACCAGTTGAAGGGGCTGATTGGGTGGAGCAAAAATGAGCTCGACATCGACCAACACAAATAACAAAACTGTTGTTGAGCATCCGAACGAACTGCAGTATGAAGGAGAACAATGAAATATGGCATGTTCTTCCTAAGGTTGGAGAAACCCAAACCAAACACTGAAGTGGGAATGCGACGCGCGAGGTCTACGACTTTTATATATTCAATGTATAAATATTACAACTAAAAATTATCGTTGAGTAGTTAAAGCATTTTGGGTATAAATAAGAAGTCATTGGTTTTATTCCATCTTTAGCATTTTTTAATAAAATCATGTATTATATATATGTAGTGCGAGTTGGGCGGTATCTTGCGCATCGCGATCATGCTCATGGAGAATTAAAATAGAGAAGTATAAAAGAATAATAACACAATCACAACACAAGAGAATTAACGTGGAAACCCAAAAACAGGAAAAAAAAATCACGGTCGTTGCCAAACGATAACCAAGAAAATATTATGAAAAATGACTACATCACAATATTTTCTACTTCGACACCAAGTACTCCTACACACCCTCAATGACTACATCCTCCACACTCTTACAGGAGATGAGCTCTAAAGTACATAAGGAATTTAAAAGTCATACAATGTGTATTGGCTTAGTGCTCTTACAACTCTTAACTTAAGCCTCTATTTATAACATAAAGGCTCACCCACACTTCTTACATCAAGCGATGCGAGACTTCTTATACACACTATTTTCAACCAAACCCAACAATCTTCAACTTGATTGGAAATAATGACATTGTCAACACCGACAATCATAGCTCTATGGCTAACACACTTCAACATAAAAAAAGTGCATCCACTTAGAATTAGTCAATTCTAAGAATTTTTTCGGCACATGTCGAATAAATTTTGCTGAGATTTTATGGTGTTGCTTCCATGTTGGCTTTCCTTGGAAGTCCCTCAACCATCGACATAACTCCACCATCACACAGCTTGCATCAGGTGCCAACCAATGCCCATGTGTAATTGTGGACACGCGAACAACTTATCATCTTCTATGGCAGTGCGGACCTACCATGAGGATACATCTATCAAGATTTCAAAGGATATCACCATATCTCTCAACCAGAGAGGCTATGTCAGCGACTTTGGAGCCTTTTGCCGAACTTGCTCCACCTGGACAATATCTTCAGTTATGCCTAGACTTTCCGCATTCTTGTGTAACCGCGATTGTATCAATACATCCTTGACTTGAACTTGCCACAAGTTAAAAACCATCCTTCCGTCGAATTTCTCTATATCAAACTTCACGGCGCTTGAAAAATGTGTTATTGCAGCAACACATCAATAACCAAGCTACTACGAACAATTCTCCAACACTCACAGAATAATTCTTTTCTGATGTGGAAAATCGGACAAAGCCCTAGAATTCTATTTATACTGGGCTATTGGCTCCCATTAAACCCTGAAGACCCAAGTAAAATAGATAGTATTAATTTTATTTTCATTAGACCCAAACTGGTAAATAATCTTGACTTATTCCTTTTATTATTTAAATTAATAGTGAAATCACTTTACATAAGTCAAAATATAAAATAGCTAATATAATTATACTTAACTATATATATATATATATATATATCACAAAATAGATTAAGAAAATAAAATTTCCTAAAGGGTAAGATTGAGCCTAAACCTTAATCCTATCCATAAATAAACACATTCTACTCTCAATTCTACCCACGGTGGATAGGATTTGCAACCCGACCCAACTGAATGTGATTGGGTGGAATCGAATTGGATACCCGCGGACCTACGGACCGAATATGGTGCATGCTGCCAACCCTATATCAAACCACAAGGACTATAAAAAAAAGTATATTTAATTATTCAAATCAAGATGTGTAATGTCTTGTTTAGAGGGGAAAAAAAAAGGCTTGGGATCTAATTAAACTCAAATTATGATCACCAAGATTTAGCGAGAAACCAACTGCTAGATTGCAGATTCTATATTGGAACAAAATTAAAAAAGAAAATCTTAAATTTACTTCCTAAATTAAAGATGTCTTATATAACATTTCCTAAGTAAGACCTGGTTAATTCTTTTAATTTTTTAGATACTTGAACAAATTAAGGTAGTCGGTTAATTTTCCAACTCCCTTACAACCATGAGAACAGCTAAAATTACACCATTGGTGTCTCTTGCAATCATTCCAAAATCATGAAAGTTTGGAATCATTTCTGCCAAAAAAATCAGTGTGTTTGTTATAATGAAATTTCTATTTGATTATGTCCATTGTCCAGTGCCTTAATGTGAAGTTCTGGATTCGCTAGAAAAAATAATATGATAACAACAAGTAATAGACGAATTCGGACAAATAAGAGTATATATTAACATGTAAAATTGTATATGGATGACGAGTAACCAGCTTATCCGCAATATTTGAATCCCATAAAAAATAATCACACTTTACAATTAAACCCTATTTTAATTCCTGAGATTAGCGAATTATATTGAATTAGTCATCGACTTTCCAATTGCATTAATATGATTTTCGACATTGAAAAAAGTACACTATATTAGTATCTAACATCATTTTCACGAAATTATAAGCATTCTAACCGAAAGCGTGCCAAAGATGCAGCGCAATTTTTTTCCATCTCAAAAATCATATTAGTATGATTTGAAAATTGATAATAAATTCAATGTAACCCGGGAATTTCTTGGACGAAAATAGAATTTTAACTCTGCATTTTAATTTCCATAGCAACCAAATCTAGTCTAGACAATAGATCCGCGAATCCCTTGCATTTAGTTCCAACACGAGTAACAATAATAACTTAGATAGTTTATAGTAATTGGTAACAATATATAAGTAGTTGTATGATTATTGATTGATACACCTACTACCTGTTATGTTTTGTGTGGTCCTATGTCTACAGCTTGCTTTCTTAATTTAGGTACTTCCCATGTTAATTTTCTTGATATGTGGTGTGTCAATACACCATAATACTGTTCACGTTTTAAGCCCTTAATTAACTTATGTAAACGAATAATGTTATGGAATTAATATTAGGAAGCTCTTAGGGAGCCAATAACTAAATTATCATCCAAAATTTATATGAGTTATCATCCATAACAAATATATCCAAAATTAAGTTATCATTCAAAATTTATATGACTTATCATCCATATCTATGTGAGGGTTCCCTATTGATCATAAATTGTTCGCTCCTACTATTTTTCTTTGTAAACATATTGAGCATTTCATTTGGCACAAAATAGTGTTCGTGGTCCCTTGATGGTATGCAATAGGCATGATCTTGTGATAAATGGGGGAGACGACGACAACAATAATAATAATAATAATAATAATAATAATAATAATAATAATAATAATAATAATGATGATGCGTGCATATGAATTGGTTGGTTGTTACACACTCGTCACTCTGCCATATCATGTGTGCGTATTAACAACTTCATTCTGCCACTACGTACCATTATTTGGTTGATGATTTTTTACTTTTACCTAAAAACTAACTAATATGGAATTAAATTTACAAGTCTTATGTCTTATATAGTTATATGTCTTTCACTTTCTGAGTTTTCTTTTCTTTCTATTATTTCAAACGTGAGGCCTAATAATTTCTCTTCTCTTTCACATACACTGCTTATTTGACTAATGATAAACAAAGGTGCAATGATATGTGCAAGAAAAAAAGGTGGTAGATAAATGTATTATCATATATTAATGGTGTTAACAGGATTATTGATGGGAATAAACACACAATTTCTTCTTATAAGAATAATAAGAATAAGAAGAGTAGCACAAATACAGACCCATATCCTAATGGTTTTTGGACATCAGACCCATATCCTAAGCCCTTTGTTTAGGCCCAAAATATAGGCCCTTATATTGTTCACTTTTTGAACTTTTGTCAATGAGAGGGAGTCTAGGGTCTATGTATATTTTTGTCTGAAGAAAGGCTCACGGGTATGGGTATGATTACTAACGCCACGCCTTACTCAAAATATTGACTGACAATGATAAAGGTACGGATATCTATGTTATATGTAGCAACCCCAAAACCTGAGTTGTCACATTGACCATCTAAGGCTTGTTTCTTTTTTTTTTTTGTCATAGGCTAAGCCCAGAATCTACCCACACCAGAAAAAAACTCACCCACCCCAAACCCAAACCCCTTTGATTCCCTCTCCTCGTGATGTTGTTGATTTGCCTCCATGTTTGTTGCGGCTACGATTTCTTCCTTTCCTTAGATGCAAATTCAAGTTGCACCATGAATAGAGAACATGGATTGGAGTTTGAACCCAGAACAAGATGTGCTGAATTGGTCCGAGCAAGTCCCCGCCTCCAATAGCGCATCTCTCTTAAGCTCCAATGTGGTGAGTGAAGACAACTTGGCTAAGGCAATAGTGTGATTTTGTGTCCGATTTTTCCTTAAAAAAAGTTAGTAGTTATGGTTATGAGAAGTAGCTCTCTTCCCTAAGCTGAAGTGAATTTTTTTTTTTTTAATAAAGAGCGAAGATATATATACAATGCAGACACTTCTTAAGATGACTTATACGGTATAAATATAAATAATAAAAATGTAGGGTTTATTAGAAGAATGTGTGGGTTCATATTTTTATATTTATTTAATTCTTTTAGATGTAAGATATAAAATCTGTACTGTAAAAGAATCTTTTATATCTGGATGAATTTAAATCTGTACCGAATAACTTTCCACTTCTTAAAAGTTTAACTATAATCTTCACTCTTCATTCAACTTTACCCTTTATTAAAAAAAATTCCAATCACATTCTTATGATCTTTCTTTCTTATAGCCTAACATTTCACACCATCACATTGAGCTCTTCATGGGAAGCTTAACAATTTTGAATACAAGTTTCACCGTCAAAAAACATTCATCTTTCATTATATGCTAATTTAAGTTTATTAGTATTGGGTTGGATTCTCTTTTTAATGAGGCTTAAAGTCTAACTCATTTTAGGATGTAGTACACACACTCACTTACTTGTTACAATCAGATTTATTTGTTTGTTTGGAATGAAATTGAATTAAAGTGAAAATGAAGGAGAGAAATAGAAGGGAAATAAATAAAGTAGGGTTGTTTTTTTTTTTTGTGTCTAATATCCCATGAAAGAAGCCTAAGGAAGAACTGGATTGTCCATCCTAATTAGCGAAACAAGAGATGGTTGAGGAACAAGCCACTTTATGTAATCATGTTGCAACAACGCAGCTTCTTTCGCCATGCTGTCTGCCACCGAATTTGCTTCCTTTTGAATGAGCTGAATTCGAGCAGTCAAATCCCAATGTAAGATGTCAATAATCTTCGCTTGAAGATCTCTTGTATCTTGATTCATGACCATGTTACTGCTCTGTGTAATCAAGAATGCCTCCAAACTATCTGTTTCACAAATAACCTGCCTATAGCCATTTTCCCAAGCTAGCACCAATCCTCGCCATATTGCAAATAGTTCACATCTAAGAATAGACTCTTCTATAAAAGAAGCAGAGCAACTTCTAAGCCAAATTCCATTGCTATCTGGTTACTAAAGAAATAGAAGAGGAATAGCATGATATTAATAAAATAATGATGAGTTCCACATAAAAATTTTTTTCTCTCAGCATAAAGAGAAGTTGGAAGGAAATGGAGAAACTCTTATAAATTTTTGAATTTTACTAAAATACCCTTCAAATAAATAAAAGAATCATAACTCAACAAAGTTAATTTTACCTTTTTTCTACCTTTCTCTTTCATATATTAATATATTTAATGATATTTTCATATTATATTTCAATAATTCTAATTATACATAATTTATTTTTTGTACTTTTATAATGTAAATTAATTTTACTACTAAAAGATAAATTTATGGAATTGATTATAAATACATTATTTTTTTAAAGGATAAAAATAATATTTAATAACATGATTATTTCTCTTCTTCTATATTTCTCTTTAAACAAAAAAAAAAAGACATGAAATTCTATTTATTTCCTTTCTAATTTCATTTTTACCAAACATTACAAGAAAAATATAACTTCTACCCTATTTCTATTGTCTTCTCCCTTCCTCTTCACTTCTTATTTTTTCTATTTCTTTCTTTCCTGCCAAACAATACCTTAGGGTCTATTTGTTTGGAATGAAATAGGATGAAAGTGAAGAGGAGAAAGAAAAATAGAAGAAAAATGAGAATATTTGTCATATTTAGTTGCTAAAGAAATGAAAAGAAAGTGATAAAATATCTATGAATTCTACATAAAAAATTTTTATTCATCATACAGAGAGAAGTTGGAAGAAAGTGGCGAAAATGTTGATATCTTTCAAATAAAAAGCATGCAAAACTCAAAATAAATTAATTTTATCTTTCTTCTACCTTTATTTTCCAAGTACTTATAATTAGGTGATATTTTTAATATTATATTTCATTAATATAAATATAACTCAAAATTAATGTAACTCAAAATAATATATATATATATATATATATATATATATATATATATATATATATATATATATATATAT
>JASCZI010272477.1:21339-33622 GCA_036250425.1 Stylosanthes scabra | reverse complement strand
ATTAATTAGTAGTTATTGCTTGGTCCTTTAATCCTCGTGGGATCGATACTCCACTTCACTGTGGTATATTACTTGATACGATTCGGTATACTTGCCGAGATCTAGGTTTGCGAATCCGAGCACCAGGTACTTGATGGCAATGCTGAAGGGGATCCATGTTTGAATCGTGGTGATCAAGAACAATTCTCCCCGATTTGGTAGAATAACCACAAAATGATCCGAAAAAAATAGTCTTTTCAAAAGTGTATAGATAAACAATAGACTTTGAGAGAATAAGGAACCAGTATTAAAAATGGTCCGACTAATTATAGTTTTGAATATTAGTAAAATTGAAAATGTTTATTTGGAGATAAATAAAAAGAACTATAATGACACGCCCATCTCGGTCGGTTAAAAATGATCTAAAAATCGAGTTTTCTTATCGCGATTATAGTTCCAACCGACTTAAGGACGGGAATGTCGAGATTTAAGAAGTGTCACAAGTTTGCAACAAAAAATTACCGAGATATTGATGGACGATGTCGGGTCGTCCACAAATTAGTAGTTTATAAAACTGTTTGCACACTAGGCTTGTAGTAATAGTGACAACACAGGTAGTCTCTCAAGGAAGGCGTTTATACTAATTGATCATTTTTATCAACAATTTGTATTTGTAACAGAGGAGAAGAAAAACGATTTAAATAGATCAAAGAGTAAAACACTAGCTCTTTATGATTCATATTTTAAGTATATCTATCATTAACCCACTAAAAATTAGATTATAAATTGTGATTGATTAGGTTACTAGTACAACTGCTTCTAATAACCTTTTAATTTAAAAATCTCCTAGAAACCTCCAAGTGAAATTAACATATAAACCATTTAGTACATTGAAACCTCAAATTATAAATGATTTATTTTAAACACATCAATCTAAATCCTTAACCCAAGATTCGAAGTTGATATCTTTTACTAATACACCATATGTTAATTAACCAATCAACATAGGTAATTAGCATTCAATTATTTAACCATCATATTAATACCATTCCATGAAAGTTGAAAAGAATCACATAAGACATCAAACTAACAAATATAATCACTAGAATATAGCAAGAGTTTCAAGATATATTACTTACATTGAATCCGTAGAGCTAGTACAAAATTACGCTTCCATATCCATCAAACTAGCTAACCCCAAAAGAAAATATCAAGGGAAATAATAACACAAATATATATTATTAGAACCACCCTTAAAGGGTTTTTTTTCCACTCTTAAAGGGGTAATATTAGAAAAATAAAATAGCAAGAAAATAAATGTCGAAATGCAAGAAAGTAAATCTTAAAGAGCATCGATCACCAAGGGTTATAGCTTTAGAATTTCAATACTTGAAACACATTTCATCCACTATCTAATTTGAGAATAACTAAACATCTAAATTTCTAAAGAAGTAATACAAATAGAGAAAATATGTTATGTGTACAATGATGATCCTAATAGCTAATTTGGTCCTCTTTATATAGGGAAACAATTACATGAGAAATTCCAAAACCACCCTTGTTGATGAAGTCATTACTTAAATCATCAACATCAACTTGTTGCTTGATTTTCGGTCTGAATAGTATGAATTTGACTTTGGTATCTGAAGAAAATTTGTAGTTCTATCTCTGCTGTGAATTTAGACGCAAAGAACACCTTAATACGTTGAGAAACGAGAGAGATATACGTACTTTACTACAACATGCCACAATCCCGCCGAAATATGTCATGTTTTATTAACAGCCTATAAACTCCATTCAGATGGCCGAATTGGCTTCAGATTTGAACTTAAAAATTGTAGAGGATGCAAATTTCTTGAATTTAGACTCCAGAATCACAGAAATCCAATCAAAAATGAGGTAGATATGATCAATGCTTTATAGCTATTTGGAAAGTCAACAATCAGAACATGACATAATTGAATTTGCAACTCTTTCATCTTGATTTGTTTAATTCAGCTGTTTTGAACACGTTGTAGACACGGATCTTAGGGTTCAAATGGATGTGGTTTGAGCTCTAAATGATATTTCTAGCTCAACTTATGAGCAAATCATTAGATGCTGCCCAAATCCACAAGGCTGCACATCAAAGTTGTCTTCTAAGCCAATTTTGACCTTGGAAACGTCATTCTTTGCAATGACCTATTTCAGTAACAATTGTAGACATTTCTTTTATCTTTCCTGACATATGAATTATCTAAAGTTTAGAGCTCTACATAGAAAGATAAGACAAAAATACAAAAATAGGTTTCGTTGTAAACATGCACTGAATGAGTTTAGAGCCCAAATTAATGTCTTAATAAAATATGATGCAAAATTACACAATTGAGACACTAATTTGATAATTTGTAATTTATGGACTCTAACAAATATTCATCAAATACGTATTCATTTACGCATAAATTTGTTGTAAAATGCTAAGTATTTGGGGTAAAATATATGATTTTTTTAGTCTCATCAAGTATTTCACTCGAGTCGTTCTCCCTAGAAATTGATGATTGAGACTCGTAATTGGATGTGAAAATATTGGGGTTGCAATGGTTAAATTTGGTGAGTCACAATTAGAACAAGAGATAACTTGGATTGCAATTGATAAAAGGTGCTTGGTCTTGAGTAGAAGTATAATGTGTCCCTATGATCACCACTAATCCCAATTACTAATGGTTGTCACGTAACGAATCAAACCCACTCTGTCTAATGGTCGAGTGGGAGAATTAACCCCGTTTCGAAGTTCCTAGGCTACTTACTAATGAGAAGGATCAAGGTCTTTGGAACGCGAATAATCCACCACGTTCACCTCATTAAGGTCCACTCATCACTAGCAAAACCTAGTGATAACAGAACAATTTTAACCTTATCCTTAACCCATTCTTTTCATTAGGGATTAGTGGCTAAGATCATCTACACTTCAACCCATGACCAAGACACAAGAAAACTATTCCATATTCATGAGAAACAAAACATCAAACACTTGGTGTGCATAGTAAAGAGACATGGTAAATAACAATGAAAATTAACAAATTAAGATGATCAATGAAGTAAATAAGCAAGCGAACCAATAATTATCAATAATCAACAAAGAAAATAGCAATAAATCATGACAAGAAATAATTTCCTGCAATATAAAAATAAAAGCAATATAACATAAAAGCTAGAATTGAGAAATAAAGAATTAGATGAAAGAAACAAGTGTAGATTGCATTAATTAAACAAGAGTAGCATCAAACAAGTATTCAAACACTGAAATTAAGTAAAAGCTATGGCTAGTATGGCTGAAAATTGGAAGAGAAATTAAGAAAAATGAAGAACAAAGGGGAGAAAATGAGAGAGATGGAAAACTCTCCCAAAAAACTCCCCAAAAACTATCTTAAATCCTAATGGTTGGTGTCTGCTTTGTGTTTCAGTTGTTATCTCCTCATATAAGTCGAATTGGGCCTTCAAAGGGGCTTCGCATTGGGTCGGAAACTTGAAATTCCAATTTTGGCCTTCATTTAATTTCTGCCAGACGTGACCGTGCGGGCGCACGAGTAAACCATGTGTCAACGAAAGAGTCTGCTTTCGTTTTGCACTCATGTAGGCGCACAAGTGGAGCATGCGGACGCATGACCTTGACAGAAACTCTCTCGAGACGCTCCCAGAGAATTGTGCAGACACACGAGGCATACGTGCGGTCGCACGCATATCAATATATATATGCCATTTTGAAGCTCTAATTGTTAGCTTTCCAATGGCATTGGAACCATGTCATTTGGACATTTGTAGCTCAAGTTATTATCCAATTAGTGTGAAGAGGTCAGGATTGACAGCATTAGGGGAATTCTGAGCGCCGATCTTTGGATGGGAATTCCACATAGATTCGCTTAGAACTGGAAGAAGTTTTCAACATGAAATTTGTATATATTGAATTCTCATTTCCAAAGAATCCAAGTTTGCTCCAATTTGATGACTACCGTTCCTTTTATCATCTTCTCATTCTTGCTCTTTTTGCCTTCCTTGACCACTTCCAATCCAATTCTAACCTATCTAGGCCTGAAACACTCGAACAAACAAATCATGGTATCGAATGAAATGGGAATTAAGTAAATCTATAGCAAAATATGGCAAAAAGATGCATGTATTCACAATTTAAGTCCTCAGGAACAACAATTCATGAATGCTCTCAATTCACAAGTATTTAAGTGGGTTTGGTTTGATAATTTGTCTAATTATGGTACAAGATAAACCATTGAGAATGGGTTTATCAAACCTCCCCACATTTAAACATTGGCATATCCTCATGCCCAAATAAATCAAGAAAAAAGGTGATTCAATAAGCCAAAAAATTTCGAAATCAACTCATCGAAGATTATTAAGGAGGAACTACATAAGAGTTATACTATGAATGAAACTACAAAATAGAGGAATCAAACAAATGTTTGTGAGAGAATGGGCATGACTATTACAGTAAACACTAACCCCAAAAATCATTTAAACACAAAATATGATACTTGACTATATTGCAAGAAAGGTCACAAAGCATATAGTTGAGCTTAAGAACCCTTACTAGATGTGTATACACTCTATTCGCTCAAGTGTCTCGGGTTAAAGCTCTCAATTCCTCACTAATCATGATTTTCACAAATTATTTTTCATCTAACAATTAACACCAAATGCATGTATGTGTGCAACATCAAGAGGGCTTTTCAAGGTTGTAATGAGACAATATGAAGGTAGGAATTCATATTTGGTTAGGTGAGCTCAAAATTTGATTTTTTGGTTAACAAAGGATGCACCTAACTCTCTCTCTTTTTTCTTCACTCTTACCCAATGTTTTCCAACCTTAAGACTCAGAATTTATCAATTTCAAGATACATGTAATGCATTTTCCTATGATAAATGATTATGACATATGCACTTGCTTATTTGGTAGCCTTTTGTTTTGCTAATTTAAGGTGACAACATTTTTCTTTTGCTTGCTATTTATTTATGTTCTTTTCTTTTTCTCTTTTTTCTTTGCCATATAATTTTTTTCTTGTCATTTTTTCTTTTCTTGATAACTTGTGCAAATACATATGCCTATGACATTTTTATGCATCCATGTACTTCCAAATGCCTTAAGATTTTCTTCAATTAAAAATCCATTTTCACTCACTCACAATACATTTCTCTCTTTGACTTCCTTTTCTTGTCTCAAAATAAAAATGGTTTAACCACCATACCCTATATTAACCAAAGATCAAATAAGGGACAATAATAGTTTTCCACTTCTCGGTTTGTAACGAGCTAAATTAGAATAAACGGAGCATTAAGGCTCAAAGTTGGTTTCAAGGATAATGTTCAGGGGTTAGGCCATTTGGTAAGTGAGCTATTTGAAAACAAAGGCCTCTATCATACAAATACACATAATATATACAATGGTGGATATAAAGAATCAATTAATTTATGAATTACAATTATAGAATAGGAAGTAACACACAAGAAGAAAAATGTGAAACCACTTTGTTTAGGCTCAAAATCTCTCTAGGTTATGTGTTCTTTCACTCTAGTATATGATTGGACAATTTCAAAACAAGTATAGGATCAAGTCAAAAGATAATTTTTCAAAATTTTGATGGGGTCCCCTTAAAGAAACACATGTTTGAAAAACCCACCTATTTGCATTGTCAATTCATAGGAAAAGAGAGGACTAGATGCATACCATCAACTAACAAGTAGCAAATAACTAACTACAAAAGCAGTAAAATGTTCAACAGAATTTAAAATAGACCCAAATTGTTTTCTCCATCATTAGCCCTCCCCACACTTAAAGATGGCATGGTCCTCTGTGCACAAGTGTATAGCCGGGAAGTGGTCTAATTCTCGACGTGCTTATCATCACTATCAGTTCTGTCCTCATTGCTGTTTGAAAGACAGAAAATGCAACAAACAAACCAAACAAGGTATAGATTATAGGATTGACTATTGAAGAGAAATAACCAAGCATGCAATACTAACAAGGTTCAAACAATCCATGAGAAACAAGCAATTATACCATGTTAGTTCAATCAATAAATCACATCTAGCTTGGTGTTTTCTTAAATTCAAACTTTTGGCAAAGGGATTATGTTTAGGTGTTTCTGCTCATTGCAAGCCTTGTGGAAATTTTCGTTGTGCGCACAAGGATTCACACAAGAGCTACAATGAACATACCTACACCAATCAATAATGAAATTCAACTTCACTTTAGCCAAACATTCCTAAATTGATTCAAGGTTTCAACAATAACACAACACAAGTTACTAATCAAACTAGGTAAAACAATCATGGTGTAATGGAATTAATAATAACATATCATACATGGTGATCAAGCATGCATATCAATGAATATTGAGCAATAAAATCAAGTACCACTTAACACATTGTTAGATAAATATCAACTAAGCACAAGTATAAATTATGAACAACTTCATGCATACTAACAATGTATCAAGCTTTTCAATGGTCAAATTAACTTGATTTTGATCCCCATTTAAGTGCAAAAACATAGTCAGAGTGAAACAAATCAACTTAGGCAAGGATTGGATAAAAAACAAAATTAAAATTCCATTGAGATTTTCATCGAACACTTGGCGTGCCGTTTTTGGAAAATATGAATTTAATGAATAATCAAGTGTTCTTATCCGAATCTCATGCAAATAAGCACAACAACCATCAATTAATCAATAATGATCAACAAATATCACAACAAGGGTCATCTAATCCTAAGATTCTAACAATTCCTAATCCTAAAAAACTGTACTAAGTTCATATGAAACTAAACTAACAACCTAGCTAATCAAATAACTACAAGAATGGGGGAGAAGAACTCACTAGTCAATGAGTAGTGAGTGGTTTTCACACAATTGAGTGAAGTTGGGAAGTGGTTATTGAAAATTTTTTTAAGGGATGCAGGACCACACATGCAGTCGCATGGCCCCGACATGAGGTCGCACGCCCTAAACAGAGGCCCATTAATCCCAACTTTTGAGCCTCCTGCGGTCGCACGAGGTTAGGCGTGCAGGTGTACGCATTCAACAGAGGCAAACCCGAGACAAATTCATAGAACCGTGCGTTCACACAGGGATATCGTGCGACGACACAAGTCATGCGACGACACGGTGTTGACAGAGAGCAGACAGATTTGGATTTCCAATACGTGCAAACGCACGTGGGGACATGCAGTCACAAGCCTTGGACAGAGGCCCCCAAATTTCAATCTTTTGGTTTCGTCCGGCCGCACGGGCATGGTGTGCAGCAGTATGGGGTGCCTTGCACTCAAAATTTTCTTAAAAACTTCAAATTTTTGTTATTTTCTTCTTCTTTTTTTCAATGTTTTTGGTGTGTGTAAGTTATGTACATACCTAAAAATATTGTGTTCACCCTTCAAACACATCAACAAACAATCAAATAAGATAATTCCAACCTCAAACTAACAAGTATATACAAAATCACACAAAAAGGGATAAGATTGGAAGATGTTACCATGGTAGGGTGTACCCCACCTAGCACTTTTATTTAGTGTCCTTAAATTGGACATTGCTGGCTTGCTTTGCTTCATCAAGGAGGTTTATGCTTAAATTCCTCTTGGAATCTCTGATGCGACGAATCTTTAGATTCGTAACACTCCAACAAGTGTATCGGATCCCAAGTAATACCACGGTGAGTGGGTAATCATTCCCACGAGGAAAGATGGATCAACCAATATCTTTAATTCGGTTCTTTAATTAGACCCAAATGATTAATCAAAGATTAATGCTAAACTAACAAAGAAAGCAATAAAGAACAACGTAACACTTAAAAAAGCAATAAAGATCAATATAACACTAAAGAACATTAAAGAAAAGCAATCTTTAAACAAACAATTACTAAAATGTAGATCAACTACAAGAACTAATTGAAAGATTCAAATGTAAAGGACAAGATCAAGGAATTGGAGATGTTCACAAACTAACTTCCTAATCCAATTTTACTTTTCTTTTGCTCCAAGCTATTTTTAATTCACCATGAATCCTAATGTAACCAATTCCTAATATCTTAGTGATGTATTTTCTCTTTAACCTAATCAATCATCAATCTCTTGACTAATCAAACAATAAAAGAGATAATACACATATCTTGATTTAAACCTATAATAATCAACAAAATTCATGGAAAGAATTAAATGTCACATATTCAATCTCATGCAAACCTCATTGAATTATTAAAGATTCTAATACACATTAAATCACATGCTCATTTCTAAGTCAAGTAAAGAAATATGTAATGATTCTTGAATATGTTTGAACGCCTATTTTCTCAAACTCAACAATTCAAAACATGGAAGATCTAATTACTCGTCAGTAAATCAAATCTTTAATGATCATGACAAAGAATCAAATAAGAAACAAATCAATCATTTATGTGATGGGAATACAGATTCATATATGGCACAATCATTCAAACATTATCTCTAATGCAAAAAACAAATGTGAAAGATCATTCTTGAACTAGTTTATGACATCAAGATCAATGCAAAACCAGATTTCATGTCACTTATTGATGCGGGTTTTATAAACCCTAGATCTCGGCAAGTATACCGAATCTTATCAAGTAATACCACGGTGAAGTGGGTATCGTTCCCACGAGAATTAAAGGACTAATTAATCACTACCAATTAATTTTTCTAATCATATCGAGTGAAATTTAAAATATTGAGTGCTGCTAAGTCTACTAATTTTGAAAATCACTAAGAATTAGAAACAGAAATTTACTTGAGATTGAACAATGATGAGAATGTTGTTAAGAGATTGGAGATGTTCTACCCTTGAGGATCAATGTTCATGTTCAATTCTAATCCTAGGCATTCAGATTTCAAGCACAACGAACCTATAGTAACTAAACCCTAATCTCTTAGCAATTTAGTTTCTCTTTACCTAATAAAAAGCCAATCTCTTAGTCAATTAATTAGATACAGAGGTGAAGAATTAATTCTGGTTCCAATTCTTATGAATCTCAAAACTGATCCTAGATTACATTAAATGTCACTCTATCCAAACTAGTTCTAATCCAATTTCAATCCACAGAATTATAGTTGCATGTAAATTTTCTTTACTATCTTTAGTCAATGTTAACTTACCATGTGAATTAACTTCTAGCTAGTTAGATTAATCAATCTCTGAGTTAAATTAGCCTAACCCTAAACAAATAGAGAACACCTCTTAGTGATTCTGAATTATTGGGATGAAGAGCAGAAGATTAATTCATGCTAAATTAGAAAATAGAAATACCTCATTGAATTAAATTGAACATTACACAAAGACTACCTCATGCTGGGTGAACAGAGCTCCTCACCCTTAACAATGGAGTAGTTTAACAATGCATGGTAAAATTGAAATCCTAATTGTCTAGAGTAACGTTCTATGATCTAAGGTGTCTAAAACCCGAATTGAGGACACCTTTTATACTAAAAACTTGAATAGAGAAATTCAATAAAAAATCAAATCTAATCTAATCCAAAATTAATCCTATCTAAATCAAATCAAATCTTCTTTGATCCTTATCTTCTTCAATGAATCTTCAATCAATTAATCCTTGGTTCTTCCGGAATTGCCCTTGATTAAATAATGTATTAGGGCCTAATGATTTGGCCTTCAATTGTACCAAAAATCTTTAATCTACATTCCCTAAGTCACAATTATAACTTGGGCTGAATTTGAGATGATTGGAACTTCAAATTAGTGAATTACCCATCTCACGTATAACATTGAAAACACACGTATGACATTGCTTCATTTTGGTCCCTAGAACTTTGAAATTCTTGAGGAGAATTAGTAGATGTTATACGCCTGAGGAGGCGTACAACATTGAGGAGTTGCCTAGTCCCTGGAGTTTGAAAATATTGAGGAAGATTGTGAGATGTTATATGCCTAAGGAGGCGTATAACATTGCCATGAAATTTGGTCACTGGAGCTTGAAAGTCTTGAGGAAATTTGTGAGATGTTATACGCCTATGTAGGCGTATAATATTGCAATGTTTCCGTGATTCTAGAGCAAGAAGAAATTAAGAAGAATTGGTGGATGTTATATGCCTATGGAGGCGTATAACATTGGCTTTGTTGCTTGCTTTCGGATGTGAGAGAAATTGAGGAAGATAGTGAGATGTTATACGCCTAAGGAGGTGTATAACATTAGGCATTGCTTTGGTTACTGGAAGTGAGGAAGGTTGGGCTATGTTATACGCCTCACTTGGTGGTCTTTAATACCTAAAAATCCTTGTGAAATTCTCTATAAATACAAACACAACTTAAAAGACATCAAGTTTGTTTGATTGACAAATTAAAAGTAATAAATCACAAGAATAATCACTATAATCAAGAGAAATTGAACTTAAAAACAACCAAAGATACCAATGGATTACAACACCAAACTTTATCTTTTGCTTGTCCTCAAGCAAAACAAGAGCTATATGTTTTTAAATTCAATTTGTCTTTGTTCTTTCTGAAGTTTGTGGATTCCATGTGTTACTTTCTCTTACTCCTTCAAGTTCAAGGATCTAATCTCCTCAAGAATTCTTCTTGGATGTTATTATGAGATTATCTTTCTTGTGTTTGAAGTCAGCTCTTTGTTTGATCTCTTTGTTTTTCTTCTGGGGATTTCTTTGGTTTATTGACTTTTAATGTTCTGTCTCAAGGCGGCTTTTTAGATTAGGAGTTTAATCGATAATCCCGAACCGATTGGTTTAAGATATCAAGTGACAAGGCACTCCTTGGATTTATTTTCCCAAGCCTCGTTCCCTGACATAGAAACATCACAAGCATATAACTAGGAGAAACTCTTTGAGTTTTCTTTTAATTTGGTATCCCAATCATTGGTGCTCAAAGCCTTATTTCTTTGTATGCTTCCCTCTTTCTTTTTCTCTTTCCTTTTGATATTTCTTTGTATGCTTCCCTCTTTCTTTTTCTCTTTTCCTTTGAAATTTCTTTGCTGACTTCAAGGAAAATAATTCATGGGTAATCTCATAATAATTCTCTAAAAATAAGTCTCAAAAGAAAATCATTCCCTTTCACAATTAGAGGTCTGATTCATTCATCACAATGGTCTCCTTTTAAAGAGTGTTTCCTTAGCAAAACTCATTATCTCATGTGTATATTCATAGCTCACGTTTTGCATTAAGGACACTCAAGAGAATTTAGACATGGCATTTATTCAATTCAAAACAACAGAAGCAAAGCATGTAAGAGAAAACATAAAACACACTCAAACAGATAAAGAAGATAGGAGAAGGGATAGTTGGGGAGAGGACAAAAGAAAACGGAATACCTCGCTTTGTTTTTACCCTCTCACTCTTTGTTCTAAGCTCACTTGCCTAGTCTTCATCCTCATCTTCATCATCATCTTCATCTTCATCTCTTCTTGCCTTACCTTTATTTTGTTCCTTTGCTCTTTGTGCTGCTACCTCTTCAATAATCCTTTGATATCTTTGCCTCTCAATGCGCATCTCCTCTTCCCTTTGTCTATTGATTTTCAGATTCTCAATATTTACCGGGATTCCTCTTCCTTGGATGTTCCTCATTGTGAATTATGTTTGTTGGAAGGGATAGAGGAGATCTTCATTCATGAATTGATTGGTGTTGCAAAGGAAGTTCAGCTGGTGGTACATCTTTTCCAACCTTGTGTTGATGTTAGAGAAGCTCTTCCGGTTCTGTTCTTGATCAACATCATACCTTTGTTGGAAGGCATCCCATCTTTGTGTGTTTTGCAGTTGCATTGCTGCCATTGCATTGTTGAAACTATCCATAAAATTTAATGGGACACCTTGCTAGACTTGAGGAGCTTGAGGCATTTCAGCATCTCCTTCTTCTCCTTGTTGCTGAGGAGGGGGAGGAGCTTGTCTTGCTCCTTTTACTCATCATCATTTTTCCATCAATGGGTCCTTCCTCTCAAAGAGAAATGAGAAAAGATAGAATCTTGAGAGAGAAAGAGAGTAAACTGAATATATTTCTTTATTGAAATGAAATCTTGAAATTACAAAAGTGATGGAAACTTCAAAGAAAGCTAAACTAAATTCTAAGAGAAAGTGAGAGAGAAATTCTCTAGAATCTGAAATGTAACTAAAACTGAATTATGATCTAGTGTAAAAAAATGTTCTTTTCTAATGAAGTTTTCCATCTATTTATAGGCATACATAATGGGAAAAATGAAATGCAAATGCATCCGAAATGAAATCACAATTCTGCCCAAAAACAGCTTGACTTACGCCTAGACTTCAGCTTCCACGCCTAGGCGTGAA
>JASCZI010272477.1:3509-21329 GCA_036250425.1 Stylosanthes scabra | reverse complement strand
TTGGTGAAAACAGGGCTTGGTTGCTGGACTTGAGTGTTCCCACGCCTAGACTTGAGCTTCTGGCGCCTAGGCGTGGGCTCTGGATGCTTGGAATGAGCTTGGCCACACCTAGACTTCAAGGCCCACGCCTAGGCGTTAGCTTTGATTGATTCTGGAGCTGAGAAGTGCTTGGCCATGCCTAGACTTTGGGTGCCACGCCTAGACTTTGACAGGCCACGCCTAGGATTTGACAGGCCACGCCTAGGCTTTGGGTGCCACGCCTAGGCTTTGACAGGCCACGCCTAGGCTTTGACAGGCCACGCCTAGACTTGGGATTTCTGCTCCAAAACTCTGTTTCTTGCTCCGAAAGCTTCCTTTATCTATTTTTCCTGTAAATTAACAATAAAATATGCAAAGTACCAATATTTTATCATGATTAAACATTTGTTAACTTATATAAACATTTTTACCAATTTTAGGTGATTTTATGTTAATTATAAGAAGAATACCACTTGAATTAGGAAGATACATCTATAATGATGCTCATGCATCAGGGCCATCACAAAGGCCACAAGCCTCTGGAGTGCTTACTGATGATGCTTCCAGCTTCTCTAATTTCTTGCTCTTGACATTGAGTTGAGCTATTAGAACTTAAACTGAATCTATCTCCATAACGCCCTTCTTATATGTACTTCTTCAGAGAAATTCATATATTGGTTATTAGCAACCAATTCAATTAATGCAAGAGCTTCTTCGGTGGTCTTTATTTGCAATGATCCTCCAGCAGAGGAGTCAAGTAGAATTCTAGAAGTGGTGGCTAAACCATCATAGAAGGTTTGTAGTTGCAGCCACTCGGGAAAGACATCAGTAGGGCATCTTCGAACCATCTCCTTGTATCTCTCACAAGCTTCATATAAAGATTCTCCATCCTTCTGAGAAAAGGATTGGATGTCATGCCTAAGCTTTGCAAGCTTTTGAGGAGAAAAGAATTTGGCTAGGAATTTGCTGACCAGATCATCCCATGTAGTAATTCTTCCAAGTGGTTGAGAATTCAGCCATACCTTTGCTTTATCCCTTAAAGAGAATGGGAAAAGCCTCAGTTTAATAGCATCTCCAGATACACCATTGCACTTCACAGTATCACAAAGATGCAATAAGGTGGATATGTCCAAATTAGGATCTTCATGTGGATTGCCATAGAATTGTTCTTGTTGTACAAGCTGAATTAGTGATGGTTTCAGCTCGAAATTATTGGCATCCACGGCTGGTCTTACTATGCTACTACCACAGCTGGCAGTAGTGGGAATAGAGAAATCCCCCAGAGTTCTTCGCTGATTGTTGACGTTATCCGCCATGTTAGTTTGGACTTCCTCTGCAGAAATTTCTTCTAAAATCTCTTCTTCAGAAAATTCTTCAGAAACACCTTCTTCAGAATTTGCTTCTTGTCTTTCTCTGTGAAGAGCTTTTTGATCTTTAACCCTGTTTCAATTCTTTGTCAAAGTCTTCTCAATTTCAGGATCAAACTCGATTAGCTGCCTATCCCTACGGTTGTCCTGCATATACAAGTAACCGAACAAACAACTAGGTAGGAATTTCCAACTTCAGAGTGAAGGAAATTCCTAAGAGATTAGAAGAAAAAGAAATCTGATTTAGAAAATTAATCAATATCGTATTGTTAATCTCAATTAATCCCCGGCAACGGCGCCAAAAACTTGATGCAAGTTTTATAAACCCTAGATCTCGGCAAGTATACCGAATCGTATCAAGTAATACCACGGTGAAGTGGGTATCGTTCCCACGAGAATTAAAGCACTAATCAATCACTACCAATTAATTTTTCTAATCAAATCGAGTGAAATTTAAAATATTGAGTGCTGCTAAGTCTACTAATTTCGAAAGTCACTAAGAATGAGAAACAAAAATTTACTTGAGATTGAACGATGATGAGAAGGCTGTTAAGAGATTGGAGATCTTCTACCCTTGAGGATCAATGTTCATGTTCAATTCTAATCCTAGGCATTCAGATTTCAAGCACAACGAACCTATAGTAACTAAACCCTAATCTCTTAGTAATTTAGTTTCTCTTTACCTAATCAAAAGCCAATCTCTTAGTCAATTAATTAGATACAGAGGTGAAAAATTAATTCTGGTTCCAATTCTTATAAATCTCAAATGTGATCCTAGATTACATTAAATGTCACTCTATCCAAACTAGTTCTAATCCAATTTCAATCCACAGAATTATAGTTGCATGTAAATTTTCTTTACTATCTCTAGTCAATGTTAACTTACCATGTGAATTAATTTCTAGCTAGTTAGATTAATCAATCTCTCAGTTAAATTAGCCTAACCCTAAACAAATAGAGAACACCTCTTAGTGATTCTGAATTATTGGGATGAAGAGCAGAAGATTAATTCATGCTAAATTAGAAAACTGAAATACCTCATTGAATTAAATTGAACATTACACAAAGACTACCTCATGCTGGGTGAACAGAGATCCTCACCCTTAACAATGAAGTAATTTAGCAATGCATGGTAAAATTGAAATCCTAATTGTCTAGAGTAACGTTCTATGATCTAAGGTATCTAAAACCCTAATTGAGGACACCTTTTATACTAAAAACTTGAACAGAGAAATTCAAATAAAAAATCAAATCTAATCTAATCCAAAATTAATCCTATCTAAATCAACTCAAGTCTTCTCCGATCCTTATCTTCTTCAATGAATCTTCAGTAAATCTTCAATCAAGTAATCCTTGGTTCTTTCGGAATTGCCCTTGATTAAACAATGTATTAGGGCCTAATGATTTGGGCTTCAATTGTACCAAAAATCTTTAATCCACATTCCCTAAGTTACAATTATAACTTGGGCTGAATTTGAGATGATTGGAACTTCAAATTAGTGAATTACCCATCTCACGTATAAAATTGAAAACACACCTATAACATTGCTTCATTTTGGTCCCTGGAACTTTGAAATTCTTGAGGAGAATTAGTAGATGTTATACGCCTGAGGAGGCGTATAACATTGAGGAGTTGCCTAGTCCCTGGAGTTTGAAAATATTGAGGAAGATTGTGAGATGTTATACGCCTAAGGAGGCGTATAACATTGCCATGAAATTTGGTCACTGGAGCTTGAAAGTCTTGAGGAAATTTGTGAGATGTTATACGCCTATGTAGGGGTATAATATTGCAATGTTTCCTTGATTCTGGAGCAAGAAGAAATTAAGAAGAACTGGTGGATGTTATACGCCTATGGAGGCGTATAACATTGGCTTTGTTGCTTGCTTCCGGATGTGAGAGAAATTGAGGAAGATAGTGAGATGTTATACGCCTAAGGAGGCGTATAACATTGGGCATTGCTTTGGTTACTGGAAGTGAGGAAGGTTGGGCTATGTTATATGCCTCACTAGGCATATAACATTGGAATTGAGGTGCTTGCTTTTGATGTAATACGCCTAGTGTGGCGTATAACATTGGAATTGTCTTTATTCCTTTCTTTGCTTTTCTTCACTCCTTTTGTTCCTTTCTTCAATTCTTCACTTGGTGGTCTTTAATACCTAAAAATCCTTGTGAAATTCTCTATAAACACAAACACAACTTAAAAGACATCAAGTTTGTTTGATTGACAAATTAAAAGTAATAAATCACAAGAATAATCACTATAATCAAGAGAAATTGAACTTAAAAACAACCAAAGATGCCAATGCATCACTTATCCAATTAAACTTCAATCTTGACAATTCACAAACCATTGATAATATGTTTCATCTCATGATCTAGAATAGCAATTAAACCAAAAGTAAGAACCAATTATACCTCTCGGTTGAACTTGATTCTTGAATTGATGAACAAGAAGAATCCTTTGAATTTGGATAGAAACTTGCATATTTAGATAACTTTGTTGGGTTAATCCATTAGCTTGATAAAGAACAGAGCTCCTCTTCCTTAATCTCTATGGTGATTAGCCACTCATGATTATGAGTAACTCAAAGAAAATGATGAATGTGAATCTTGAATGCATGATCATTCAAAGAATTAAAGAACTTGGGAGAAAAAGAGAAAAATAGAAATTATGAATTCTGTAAAATGATGAATACTGATTTTGATTGAATTCCAAGAAAGGTTACAAAATTATCTCTAATTCTAATCTAATTTCAATGATGAAAAATGGAATGAATATATCCATTGATCATTGGGAATTTCACCTATTTATAGATTTATAAATCCTAAATTAATTACAAATTTCCCAAAAATGAAATTCTCTTGCATTTGGACTAAGACTCTAAGCTTGGACGCCTAGACTTTTGAGAGTACGCCTATACTTTTGGGAGTACGCCTAGACGTGGCTGCTCATGATAGAATTCCCTCTGTCTTCTCTGTTTTCTCTGTTTTCTTCCTCCTCAAGCTTCCTTATCCAATTTTCCTGTAAATTAATAACAAAATATTCAAAGTATCTAATTGATTTAATTAATTACCAATTACATTGAATATCATGCTAATTGTATAATAAATTGTGCATGAATTAGTAAGAAAAACCACCAATGATGCTCATGCATCAATCTCCACCAATTATTGTTGGTTCATTGGTCTCTAGTATCCCAAGTTGGATGCACCAAGCTTCTAAGAGCTTTGACACTAGTAATGAATCTCCTCCAATGCTTGGACTTTGTGTTCTTTATCGGATTCCAAATCATGTATATCAAGTTTGCAAGAATTCCCAAACAAGTAATAAGTCCCCAAAAGGGTTTACTTTTGTAGCTCTTTCTGAGATCCCAAACTTGGTTAGTCTACCCATTGTTTTGTGAATCTAAAAGCTCCTCTTGAAATTGCCAAGGTCCTAAATGCTTCCTCGAACTCAATGCTCCAACCTTGGCTCTATTGTTGTGAAGCTTGTGAAGATATCCACTATAGGCTTTGAATTCTGAATCTAACTCGCAGAGTCCTTTTCCTTTTTGTCCAATGACCCACAAAGAGCTCTAAGTTGACCATCCGTCTCCAATAAACCATCCTTTTCCTCGGGAGGGGTTGCTTCAGATGAAGCGGAATGAACAATCTCCACTTCTTTTAGCTCTTTATTCTCATCTTCTACCTTTTCTTCTTCATTTTCCACCTCAACCTCTTCTAGGAATTCATGCACCTTTTCATGATTAAGATACTCAACAACCTCTTCATTTAGTGTATCCTCGCGTCCTTCTTGTTTTGTGCATAGAAACAAGGTATTGATGCTCCCCTTTGGAATTGACTGTGGTTGAGAGGGGAGGTCTTTGGAGCTTGAAGGGGAGGTGTTCGTGGAGTTGTTGGAGTTACCATTTGTGAATATGGTGACTAAACTAATTATGCTCAATGTTAAGGTGGTCAATATAGCATCGATTTGCCTTTGTTTTCCCGAAGTTCCTTCCTTTCTCGACATAACAACTGAAAAGCTTCTCCGATGTCGGTTTGAGGAAGTGGGTGTGGTGGTGGAGGATCTTTGTATCCATAATATGCATCACTATATCCATTGGATTGGTATGCATAGTAATAAGGATCATGGTGTTGGTAGGGTGGAGGATCCCATGGGGTGTATCTTCGACCATACAAGCAAGCTTCCTCCATCAGCTATGCTTGCTCAAGCCTTGGTGAACATCTTTGATAGTGACATTCCCTATTTCACTCAGAAAATGCCCAGCAACAAACACAAATCAACAAATAAAACAACTACTCTAAAAAGCAAACAAACCGACTATTTACACTATCAACATATGTATATCAACCAAACACAAGCGCACATTCTTCAATTCCCCGGCAATGGCGCCAAAAATCTGACGGGCCCGCCCTGTTCGGTTAGAAATGATCTAAAAATCGAGTTTTCTTAACGCGAGTATAGTTTCAACCGACTTAAGAACGGGAGTGTCGAGATTTAAAAAGTGTCACAAGTTTGCAACAAAAAATTACCGAGAGTATTTCACTCGGGTCATTCTCCCTTGGAATTAAAAATTGAGACTTGTAATTGGTTGTGAAAATATTGGGGTTGCAATGGTGAAAGTTGGTGAGTCATAATTAGAATAAGAGATAACTTGGATTGCAATTGATAAAAGGTGCTTGGTCTTGAGTTAAAGTATAATGTGTCCCTATGATCACCACCAATCCCAATTACAAATGGTTGTTACGTAAGGAATCAAATATACTCTATCTAATGGTCGAGTGGGGGGAATTAACCCCGTTTTGAAATTCCTAGACTACTTACTAATGCGAAGGACCAAGGTTTTTGGAACACGAATAATCCATCACGTTCACCTCGTTATGGTCCACCCATCACTAGCAAAAACCTATCGTTAACGGAACAGTTTTAACCCTATTCTTAACCCATTCTTTTCCTTAGGGATTAGTGACTAAGATCATCCACACTTCAATCCATGACCAAGACATAAGAACACTACTCCATATTCATGAGAAACAAAACATTAAACACTTGGTGTGCATAGTAAAGAGACATGGTAAATAACAATGGAAATTAACAAATTAAGATGATCAATGAAGAAAATAAGCAAGAGAACAAATAATTATCAATAATCAAATAAAGGGAACAAATAATAGATCATGACAAGAAATAATTTCCAGCAATATAAAAATAAAAGCAATAGAACATAAAAACTAGAATTGAGAAATAGAGAATTAAATGAAAGAAACAAGTGTAGATTTCATTAATTAAACAAGAGTGGCATCAAACAAGTATTCAAACACTGAAATTAAGTAAAATCTATGGCTAGTATCACTGGAAATTGGAAGAGAAATGAAGAACAATGAAAGAACAAAGGGGAGAAAATGAGAGAGATAGAAAACTCTCCCAAAAACTCACCAAAAACTATCTAAAATCCTAATGGGTGGTGTGTGCTTTGTGTTTCAGCTATTCTCTCCTCATATAAGTCGAATTAGGCCTTCAAAGGGGCTTGGCCCTGGGCCAGAAACTTGAAATTAAAATTTTGGCCTTCATTTAATTTCTGCCAGATGTGACCGTGCGGATGCACAAGTAGACCGTGATGACGCACGGTCTACAAAAAAGTCAACCTTGATTTCGCACTCGTGCGGGCGCACGAGTGGAGCGTTTGGACACATGAGCTTGTCAGAAACTTTCCCGACATGCTCCAAGGGAACCATACGGACGCACGAGGCATACGTGCCATTTTGAAGCTCTGGATGTTAGCTTTGCAGTGGCATTGGAACCATGTCATTTGGACCTCTGTATCTCAAGTTATAATCTAATTAGTGTGAAGAGGTCAGGATTGAAAACATTAGGGGAATTCTGAGCGCCGATCTTGGGATGCGAATTCCACATAGAATCGCTTAGAACTGGAAGAAGTCTTCCACATGGAAGTTGTATATATTGAATTCTTATTTCCAAAGAGTCCAAGTTTGCTCCAATCCGATGACTACTGTTCCCTTTCTCATCTTCTCATTCTTGCTCCTTTTGCTTTCGTTTGCCACTTTCAATCCAATTCTAACCTATCTAGGCTTGAAACACTCGAACAAACAAATCAAGGTATCGAATGGAATGAGAATTAAGTAAATCTGTAGAAAATATGGCCAAAAATGTATGTATTCGCAATTTAAGCTCTAATGATAATTTGTCTAATTATGGTACAAGATAAACCATTGAGAATGGGTTTATTATACAACAATGTTTAAGGATTTTAAAATTTAAAATTTTACTTTCTAATTCATTTAAGCAACCCTAATTCTGAAAGAATAGTTACTATTTAAATATACTTTGTGTTTACTATTAGATTAGTGTTATTTAATTTTAATTTTTTTTTAGTAAAGTGCTTTTTTTGTCATAAAAATAAAAAATAGTTATTTAGTTTTCATAAAAAAATTATTAAAAAGTTATATTTGTCTTTTAACAATTATTTATATATATATATATATATATATATTAGTCCCTTTCCTTAAATATTATAAGAACTTATCTCTTTTTAATAATTTTAGTACTAAGAAGTCTTTTTCTATAATTAAATTTCCCTAACGGTTTTTTCGAATAATTATCCCTTAGATTTAATATTAAATAGCGTATTTAACTCTAATAAAACCAAATTCAAATATTTTCTTTCTAATTCAAGAAAATAAACTAAATTGTATTACAAGTATCTTTTTTACTTTTAAATTATCTAGAAGTGAATTTTAGTCTTTTAAAATCAAATTGAAATTTCAACATTTTAAATCCATACAATAACGTTAATCCTAAAAAGACATTTTAAACTTGAAATTTTATATTCATTTAAAACTTTTTAAAATATTAATTCAAATTTCTAATTATATACGCATTTATACAACACTTATACTAACAGGGCATTATTTTTAGTTTTATTTATTAATCTTTAATAGAAATGGCTTTATCCTTTTAAATCGAAATATAAATTTTTTTATTCTTTAAAACAATTAAATAAAACCAATCATAAAAGAATATATATTTTTTTTATAATTAACTGAAAATTATTTTATTTTTAAAAAATTAAATCAAATTTCCAAATCTAAAATAAATTATAAAAAAAAACTTATTCTCTTTCTTATTAATTATAGAGTACTTATTCTCTCTTATTAATTAGGGACTATTAAAATTCCTTAAACTTTTATAGTTAAAAGGGATTATTGATTCACCAAAGATAAAGTTAAGGGAGAGTGAAAGTTTAGTCTATGAAGTTTTAATAATTAAGAAAGAAAAGAAGTGACATGTAATTAATAAGAAAGAGAAAAAGTGTTATTTCGTTAATTAGATTTTTTTTAGTTTTATTTATTTTTTAGCTAAAATGTTGACTTAATTTTAAAAATATATATATCTTCTTACAATTAGATTTATTCCTTTAAAATTCTATAATATTTATTTAAAAATTAATAAAATTTAAAATACTATTTTAATATAAAAATGTTATTTGTATATCAAAATCAGTTATAAAAATCAATTATAATGTTTCTATGTATAAATATATGTCTATTTTTAACTCATTTTTATTATATAGTTTATATTTCAATGTATATTTTACATTAATGATTAATTTTAGCATATACCTATAATTAATTCTTTTATTATATCAGTGTATGTTGTTTAAATGATTAAAATACTTATTATACAATTAAGCTTATTTCATTGAAATAGAAAGAATAAATTTTAATTTAATTTTAATATAAATATCTTATTTAGTACTAAATAAATAGTAATAACATAGAGAGCAGAGCGATAGGAGAGGGTGTGAGCGGGGCAGCGGACAAGGATGTGAGGGTGAAACACGGTGAGAATACCGGCTTAGCCGGTGGCGGAAATAAGGGGGAGAGTGTTAAGGGGTGAATCTGGAGTTTCGGAGGCAACCACTAGGGATTCTGAGAGCTCTGACATGGCAAAACAGATTCCTCCCACGGTTAAAGTCTCATTCAGAGATAAGGTCGTGGGAACCTCTATGTCTAATGCCTTAGAAGTGGCGGATTCTTTATTTGGGGATAACTTAGCAACGATTACTGAAAGTGAAGATGAAGTTAATATGCCATGGGTTGTCTTCTCGAAGGAGGCAAGGGACGCGTTATCGGAACCTTATAAGGAGGCCATCGTTATCAAGGCTCTTGGGAAAGACTATGGCTATACGGCTATTGCTCATAAGCTACGAGGTGTTTGGAGAACCAAGGGTGGCTATGACTTGATGGATGTTGGTCATGGCTACTTCTTAGTGAAGTTTGATCTCCTTGAAGATAGAGAAAATGTTTTGATTGGAGGATCATGGATGATCAGAGAACACTATCTAGCTGTTAAGCCATGGAGTCCTTGCTTTCATTCTCGTGAAGCTTCTTTCGGTACCACTCCCGTTTGGATTCGTATTTCTGGACTCGGTATATGGTACTATCGAGAGAATGCGATGATGCGCATAGTGGAAGCTATTGGAAAGCCGATCAAGATTGATTTGATGACCAAATTGGCAGAAAGAGGGAAGTTCGCCAGAGCCTATGTTTTGGTCAATTTAAGCAAGCGTGTGAAACGAAGGATCAAAGTAGATGATGTTGTTTTTGAGGTCGAGTATGAGTACTTAGAATTGATTTATGGCCATTGTAATTGCTTCTGACATTTTGTACGAGAATGTAACAAAAAGAGAAGGATCATCAAAATCCGGTGCCGGAACCGTCAATGTGACTCCGCCGGACGGTAATATTAATGATCAAAATTAGTCAAAGATTACCAAGGCAAATAATCCGGAGAATCAAATTTTCAAATTTGGAGTTAATGCAACAGTTACAAATACCATTTTGGAAGGGACGAATTTGATGGAGAAAAATTTGCATGTTCCTAATGATATGTTGCATGAGAAGAAGAATGAGGATAGGACGATCATAGGAAAAAAGGGTAAGGCTTTGACCAAAAATCCAAGTGTTGGGCCAAAGGAGGGTATGCACATTAGAAAGCCCATTGTGCATAAGAAAGCTTCTAACAATGATCAGGGCCCAAAATTAAATTAAAATCACAATCTATGCAAAAATGGAGATCCAAGGAGCCCACCTCCCATGCTTCATCGGGTCCCTTTGGAGCAAGCACTTCTAGAACAAAGCTTCAAAGTGGAAGAGCCCCACTTTCTACCCCTATTCCCCAAAATACACACAAGCGCTTGAGACCTGCATTACTACAAATTTCACCAATTGAAGCTCAGAGTCGAGATAATGGAAGAGATGACCAGAAGTGCGATGGAAAGGAAGCAATAATTTCGGTACCCTTGCTGGGTGCCGCGGGTTAAGCTTCGAAGCTCTGTGGTTAGGTTCCTTGATGATAAATTTTTTTATGGATTGTGAACCTTTAAATATCATCAGCTGGAACGTGCGTGGAGCATCTAATAAGATGTCTTGTGTTCATTTTAAAGAGTTGGTAAGAAAATTCAAACCTTCATTCTTTGTTATTATGGAGACTCATTATGCTTTTGCTTCTATTAAAGATTTTTGGGAAAGCTTAGGTTACTATGCTTTGGGTATTATTGAGGCTTCTGGACATAAAGGAGGAATTTGGTGTCTTTCTAACATTAAAAATGCCCTGTACAGAATTCTTGCTTCCATGGAACAATGTTTAACTTTGGAAATTCGAGAGAGTAGCAGAGTTTGGGTCATTAGCTCTGTTTATGGGAGTCCTCAATTTGCTAACAGGAAAGCTTTATGGAATCATCTTGCTGATATCTAAACCGTTATTTCTGATCCTTGGTTAGCTTTGGGCGACTTTAATGAAATTTTGGGTCCTAATGAGGTTAAGGGCAGTCATTTTAATTTGTCTCGGAGCATGGAATTTGCTGAGACTCTGGATACTTGTGGGCTCTTTGATCTTGAATCCAAAGGCAGATTGTTTACTTGGTTTCACATGGATCAACGTCACTTCGAAATAGCCAAAAACTTGATAGAACCATCAGTAATGCTTCCTGGTGTTTTATGTTTCCTGAGGCGTTCTCTTAAGTTCTTAGCCAGCTCCACTCGGATCATTGCTCTCTTTTAATTCATTGCTTTGGTGTTCCACGTTCGAAAGGTGTTCAACCGTTCCGCTTTCAAGCTGCTTGGGTTTCTCATCCAAGTTATAAGGGAGTTGTTCACAAGGCTTGGCAGGGTCCTTTACTTGAGGTGCATCACAAGCTTCGGAAGGTTCAGGTGGAATCTCTGTCTTTTAGTCAAAGGTCTTTGGGAATATCTTTGTGAGAAAAAGAGAGCTTGAATGTCAAATTAGTTCTGTTCAGCGGCTGTTGGAGAAATGTGATGATGTCTTCCTACTTCAAAAGGAAGAAAAACTTAGACATGATTACAATACTGTCCTTCTTCAAGAAGAAATGTTGTGGTTTCAAAAGTCTCGTGAGCAGTGGGTACGCTTTGGTGATAGAAATACTTCCTTTTTCCATCTGCAATCTATTATCAGGAGGAACGCTAATAATATTCATTGACTCTTTATCAATTATGGTTCTTGGTCTGATGATTCGGAGACTCTTCAACTAAAAGCTTCTTCTTTCTTTCAAAACTTATTTTGCTCCTTAGATGTTTCTGTTGACTGCATGGGTAACATCCATACTCCTTCTCTAAGCCAAGAGGCTTGTGAAGCTTTAACTCGTCCAGTCTCTTTGCTTGAGGTCAAGAGTGCTATGGATTGCATGAGTCCGCTGCGCCAGGTCCAGATGGTTTTCAAGTTTTCTTTTTCAAGCTTTTTTGGGATATTATTGGCAATGAGGTATGGAAAACTGTCAACAAAGCTTTCATGGGTGAGTGTTACATCCTTCTGTGCTTGAAACGCTTATTGTTCTTATTCCCAAGTGTGATGCTCCGACTAAAATGAAAGATTTCCTATCGATTGGCTTGTGCAATGTTATTTACAAAATTATTACTAAGGTTTTTGTGAATCGTTTGCGTCCTTTCCTTGGTGATATTGTTAGTCCAAACCAGGGTGGGTTTATCCTTGGCTGGGGTGCTACAGATAATATTATAGTGGCGCAAGAAGTTCTTTACTTTATGAAAAGGACTAAAGCAAAAAAAAGGTTCTTTGGCTTTCAAAATTGATCTTGAGAAGGCATATGATAGAGTTAATTGACGCTTTCTTGAATATACTTTACGTTGCTTTGGCTTCCCAGTGCTCTCTATTCATTTGACAATGAATTGTGTAAGGTCCTCTTCTTTATCTATTCTTTGGAATGGTTCAAAGCTTGATGCTTTCTCTCCTCACCGTGGACTGAGACAAGGAGATTCTATGTCTCCGTACTTATTTGTTTTATGTGTGGAGATGCTGGCAAATTATATTACTAAGCAGCTGGATATGGGTTCTTGGGATCCAATTGTTGTTTCGAGGGGATGGCCTCGGGTATCTCATCTCATGTTTGCTGATGATTTACTCCTCTTCTGTAAGGCTAGTAAGAGTCAGGTTCAAATGATTATGCACTCTCTTGAGTTATTTTGCAAGGCTTTAGGTATGAAAGTTAATTTGGAAAAGTCAAAAGCTCTCTGTTCCAAAAATGTGTCTAATAGCTGCAAGTATATGCTTTCTAGTGTCTCTCAAATTCGTTTTACTCAAAATTTGGGAAAATATTTGGGAGTCAACATAGGGCATCCTAGAGCAACTTGTGCTGCTTGTTTAGATTGCCTCAATAGAGTCAAGACTAGACTGGCTAATTTGAAAGGGAGGCTCCTTAATAAAGCGAGCAGGCTATGTCTAATCAAATCTGTGGCATCTTCGTTACCAATTTATCAGATGCAGGTGACTTATTTCCCTCTATCTATTTGCTAAAAAATTGATTCTATGCTTCGTCAATTTCTGTGGAAATGTTAAATTGGGGAAAGGGGGTTGAATTTCCTTAACTGGAGTAAAGTTGTCACCCCTAAAAGGCTCGGAGGCTTAGGAATCAAGGATACCCATTGTATGAACATTGCCCTGCTTGGAAAACTTCTTTGGCAACTTACTCATTGTCCATATAACCTTTGGGTTCGAATGATGCTTGCAAAATATTTGAATAATAATGTGAGTCTTGATCTTGGTCCTTCTAGCAATATTTCTGAAACTTGGCGTTGCATTCTTAAAGCTCTTGGCAAGTTGTGGGAGGGCTATTCTTGGAGCACGGGAAGTCCCTCGCAATCCTTTTGGTTTTCTAATTGGCTCCCTAGTGGATGCATAGCAAAAGAGATTCCTTTTGTCCATATCAGTGACACAGACCTCTCTCTTAATGCTCTTTGGAGGGTGAATCATTGGCACTTAGATGATCTCTTCACTCCTCTCCTGGACCGGATTAAGCTGAATATTCTTAATTTTCACCTTGATTCCGCTGGAACTAATACTGGTTAGTTTTGGAGGGCAAGCCCAACTAGGACCTATTCAACTAAAGACGGATATGATTGGTTAGCATTTAGAAAGCATGGTTGGAGCTTAAATGGAAGTTGGATGTGGCTATGGCATTTGAAAATTCCTGAAAAGATTAAGTTGCTTCTTTGGATGTCCTTACATGATGCTATTCCTACTGCTGATTTTCGTAATAGAGGATTATCTCCTAGTACTACTTGTCCGCGGTGCCACACTCTTACTGAAACGGTGGACCATTGTTTTAGATTTTGCTGTAAAGCTCTTCCCATTTGGCGCCGTCTCGGTATTGGTATTTCTACTACTCATTTATCTCTCGATTTTTTGAGTTGGGTTCGGTTATGGAGCAATCAAAATCCTTATTTATTTGCGGCTAGTGTTTGGTGGATTTGGAGGGACAGAAACAATGACATTTTTGTGCCTAATGATACTTGGAGTCAAGACAAAGTTGTTGCTTTATGTAGATATGCAACTCATGATTTCACTTTCTACGGATCTCATCAGGACTTCTAATATACCCCATTTCGATGGGTTATTTCATATCATAAATTGACTAATTGTCTACCTTTCACCACTTAAATACATGAGAAACAATCATGTTTGCATTTAATCGTTCCTTAAACTATGTTTTAAACTATTTCCCGTTCCGCACGATGCCTTGATGTGTGCGTTCAAGTGTTTCAGGCTTTAACAGGAAAAGTTCGGAGCGAAAGTGGCTAAAGAGAGTGCGAGGAACGAGAAGATCGCAAAGAAAAGCTTGAAGGCCAAATCCAGATGCTTATGCGTACGCACCAAAGGGGCCTATGCGTACTCATTGCCATTCCTTGGGCGTCACGTCCTAGCTGGAAGCGGACCATATGCGTACGCACCTAAAAGGCCTATACGTACGCATCAGTGGCCAGATTTGTGCTTATAAATAGAGGAAGCCTTCACCATTTTTGGAGAGCCCTTTTCACCATTTCTTTAGCTTAGTTTAGGGTTCCATTAGTTTTCCTTGTCCATTTTCACTAACCAAACAATTTACTACTTTTATTTTCTGTTTTGCATGATGTTACTCTGTCAATTTTAATTTCAAATTATTCAATATTACTGCCATTATTCTGCCCATTTGTTTTTACTATTTTGCTATTATGTCTTGCTGTTATGCTGCCTGTTTAAATTCCGCAATTATGATTTCTGCACGTAGTGAGTAGTGACCATAGCGACTCGGCTATGGGGTAAAATGTACGAATAATCTTAGCTGCCAATTCCTAAGGGCAACGGATGGGAGGAACGGAGTTAATTTCGATGCCGTTAACACTACGCCCCTGCCAGCAGTGTGGGGACCTTAAATGAGACAGACTCAATTCGGTGCAAAGTGCACTACTAGTGAGTTCTTCCTGGTGACGCGGGATTTACTCGAGTTCTGTTGAGACCTAGGTCCCCTGCTGTTGTGTATGCCTAGGATATTCGGATAGGGGTTAACTTCGAGACCCTGTGGTGGTTAGTTTCATTTAGGTGACAGTCCATCCAATCTGGGATCGGCAGTGCTCATAGGGACGTATAGTATTTCAACCCATGGACGGGTACTCTTTAATCCATTGTTGTTTTTAATCTATTTTCTTGCACTCAGTTCTTAACAACAAACTGCAACCAGTACTCGGTATTTTCAAACTTGGTTGTACCTCTGTGACACTTCTAAATTTGGGAACCGCGGCCCTGACAAGGCTGCGCGCACCAACTTCACTCTTCCTTCTTCTTTGGCTCATGCTTGGAGATCACCACCACCCAATTTTGTGAAGGTAAACTGTGATGCAAGCCTAATGAATAATGGTTCTCTTGCTAGTTTTGGTTGTATTATTAGGGGGAATGATGGCAACTGGCTGCATGGTTGCTCAAGCAATATTTGTGATTCAAGTATTACTCGTTGTGAACTTTTTGCCACTACAAGAAATGCACCTGTTACCAGCGGAATTAGGGTGTGATGTTACCGGCGGAATTATGGGGGAATTACCGGCGGAAATTGGCACGAAAAAATTGTCTGCGAAATTTCTCGGCGGATTTTAAATCCCCCGGTAAATTCGTGTGTAACGTGCTAGGATGAAATTTTTTTTTGGCCCGCCAACGTTACCGGCGGATTCCCCCCCCCCTAAATCCGCTGGTGACAAAAAAATTAAAATGCGCCGTTTTGGTAAGTCAATTCAAATTATCGGGGGATTGTTCCCCCCCAAAATCCGCCGGTAACCCTTACACTTAACAGCTGTGCAGCCCCTTGCTCCCCCATTATTCTACAACCCTAAAATTAAACCTAACACCCCAATCTCTCTCATAGCACCCGCCGTTTACCCCGTTGTAGACAGAGGCCGCCACCGCAGACTGTAGTCATCAACGTGAACCCCATCTCTGTCTCTGTCTTCGCCGTTGTTACCTGCTACTTCGTGTGGTGTCTCGTCTGACGTCATGTAGCAGGGAGGAGCACCGTCGTGCCTTCGGCAGCTCAGTTCTCAATGTCTCCATCTTCCCGTCCTATCGGTGGTTCCCTCCTCTCTTCCCTTCGCTTACGTCGTCCCTTGGCGAGGAGTACTGCTGGTTCTCTTCTTCCCTTCCCTGTCAAAAGAGCACTGCTTGTCGTCACCGCCGGAGCTTCATCTTCGCCACCCGTCTGGAACGGCTGAAGGTAAGGCTGCCTCTTCTTGTTTGTCCTTCTTTTCAATTTAAAAAATGTTAAATATAAAAAAGAAAATAAAGTTTCTTGTAGTGACTGAACACAAGTCGTAATTGGAAATTCAACTTCTGATGATGTCTTCCTAATTGATTATTGAGATTAAAATTATGTTGATGATAAAGTTAGGAAATGCTACATAAATATTATTTTATAACTATGCTACGTAATTGGAAAATTCTTCACTTAAACTTCATATCTTCTTCAATAGGTAACTTTCTTTCTCGTCTGCTGAATTGTTTTATAACTATGCTTCTCTATCTTGACTCTTGACTTTAAAGGGTAACAAAATATCTTTTCTTTGTTGTGTTTGTGTTTCTCTTCCTTGGTGTTGGTGATGGTGGCAATTTAAGAAATTAAGCTCAGATATGAGTCTAGTCATGAAACTTGGTATGAGATTTTAAGTGATGCCTTTATTCTCAGACTATTTTCTTATTCTGTTTTATTTTAACTTCACAAACATAGTTTCTGTGCTTGTTTATATCCTTGTCTTGGATGAATTCATCTTTTGCTTATCCACCATGGTCAACTAATTGTTCAATTGTTTGGTTATCTAATTTACCAAACTCTATTTTCTTATACATTATTGTCCAATTTTTGAATTTTATGAGTTGATCAATTAAAATGTGATGAGTGAAACAAAATTAATTACAGGCAAGGTTAATTTTATATTACAGAGGGGAAGTTGAATATATGGTGCTGTCAAACCTGATTTCTGTAATGTTATCTACCTAGTCTTGTGCATTTATTACTTAGAAATTTATTTATTATTTATTTATAATCTAATTCCAATTCTTTCATTTTGCAGGTTAGCTATAAAGTCAGAAGGATTGCAGGTGATGCAGTACCAGAATTGGTAGATTATTTCAAGCAATTTTTTTTTACCCCTTTCTAATACACTGTGGAGTAAGTTGACATAGATCATGGAATATTTCTCATTGAAACCAGCACATGAAGCTGATGAGCGAATTCTTTTCAAAACAAACTTACTAAACAAGAACTCATATCACTCCAACAAGTGAATCGGATCAAGTAGTACCACAAAAGAGTGGGAAATCATTCCCAACGAGTAGAAAGGCAATAACCAATATTTCCAACAAGTGTTCCTCTAAGTAGATCAAATGAATCAATATGACAATAATGCAACACTTAACAAAACTAAAGAGACAAACAAAGAATCACAATTATCATGCAAAAAAATGCAAGAATGCATCAAACAATAACATACAACTATGATTATGCAAATATCACAAACAAGAACTTAGAAAGTGAAAACAAGATCAAGAAAGATTCAATAAAACCAAACAAGATTAAGGGATAT
>JASCZI010272476.1:7363-18143 GCA_036250425.1 Stylosanthes scabra | reverse complement strand
CTCCAAAACCAAATTTGCCAGCAGGAAGCGACTCTGCCAAAACTACTCTATCAAAAATCAAGGCCACTGCTTGCCTAAAGGTAGCAGCTGCAGTACTGCAAAAATATTACATAAGCACTCATTAGGGGAGAGGAAAAGAAAGTATAAAAGTCTAGAAACATAAAGCAACCGGTAACGGATATATAATATTAATATTAATATGAACAAAATTTAGTCAGCAAGAAAAGCTTCCTAAATTTTCAACATTAGATATAAAAGCACTTATGCACTCTCTCCAACAATTTAAGCTTTTGAGAGAAATGATTCATGACAAAAATGATAAGAAAAGTAGTTTGTACTTACTTTCGTACACTATCAGAAGATCGAGGGTTTTCAAGAAGCCTGAGACAGATTCCAAGAGCTTGGGACATGGTATCCTGAAAATAATGAAGTATAAAATATTTAATGGCCTAGTTTACTAATTTGCTTCCAATAACAATAACAATAATATCAATAGAAGGCAAAAATATGTTTTCAATCATTATAAATAAAGGTAGTTTCTGTTTTATTCTCTTTAAAAATGTTTGGTGGAGATTAATATTGACCCAACGGATCTCTCAGACCTTTGGCTGCATGTCACATTCTAGAATGGCCCTTTTTTTTTATCTAGGTGGTAATCTCACTTCAACCGTTTTTTGGGGATCCTGTTTTGAAGAATATTTCTAAGCGTCTTCATATTTGGAAAGGAGCGTATTTTTCTCTAGGAGGAAGGATCACTCTTATTCAGTATTGCTTATCCCTTTATTTCCTATCTTTGTTTCATATACCAAAGGGAGTGAGTAAAACCATTTGAGAAAATAACTAGGGATTTCCTTTGGTCTGATGCTATAGACTCAACATGGGATCATTTGGTGAGTTGGGAGATTTGTCGGCTACCAAAAAAGCAAGGAGGATTGGGTCTTGGTAATCTGGTATTCTGGTATAAAAAAACATTAGCTTGGCAACAAAATGGCTATGGCGTTTTCCTTTAGAACCACATTCTCTTTTGCATAAGGTTATTAAAAGCAAGTAGGCTTGAACAAAAATGGATGGGATGCAAATCTTGCTTCTCATGCTACTCACTCTAGGACCTTGGAAATTATTTTTTATTGGTTATGCTACTTTCTTCAAACCTCTCCGTTCTTCAAAAGTATGGGATGGATCTCAGTTTCTCTTTTGGAAAGATCATTGGGTAGTATCACTTTTTTAGAAATCCTAGTGATAGAGAGTTCATTGGGTTAGGTAACCTTTTAGGTCTACTTGAAAATGCCCCTGTATCCTCTACCCCGATCATTATGGCCTCTTAATTCATGGGGTTGGTATACCTGTAGATCTTATTTTCAATCTCTATCCCAATCTTCCACTATTGCACCTTTTCTCCTTGATAAAACAATATGGAAATCAAAAGCTCCCTCTAAAGTCAAATCCATTATTTTGGACTGTTGTGCTTAACAGAATTAACACCAATGACAATTTACAAGTCAAAAGACCACAAGGCTATATCCCCAAATGTGTGTGTCATATGTTGGTCTCACATCTTTTTTTACACTGCTCTATGCCTGATTCTTTGTCGAGTTCTTTGTTCAGCATGTTTGGAGAATCTTGGTTGTCCCCTGCATCACCAGATCATTTTCTTTTGATAAGGTTTGCAGATTTGGGGAGAAAGAAAGAGGCCATATCTTTGTAGTTTGTAGCAATGTGCAATATATTCCATTATTTGGAGTATTTGGGTAGAACACAATCAGGTGTTTAGTGTCTATAATGGTGTAAAGCATAGGTTTTTCCAGAGGACTATTCCCTCTCTAACACGATAAGAGTTGAAAAGCTGCAGTTCATTGAAGTTTGTGGTCTTTTTTTGTATTTCTTTTGGTTCGGGAGGATCTCTTTTCCTTCACTCATTTTTATTGTTCCCTCAATAGCTTAATTAAATTCTTTCTTTTGCTATCAAAAAATGTCTAGTGTTTTTAGTGTTCTTTTCCCCTTAAGTTTTGGATTTAATTCCTATTGTAGTATTGTTAGATAGTTAAATTTGATCCATTATGCCATTATCATGTTGTTATATAGAAATCAACTTCGCCCCTAACAAATGACAACATTGAATGACCTGATTTTTTAATTAAAAAAATTACTTAAAAATAATTAGACATGTGTAATTGTTTGTAAATAACCAGTTAACTACAAGCTTTTGGCTCATATGCAGCCATGTATAACCACTAAGGTGAATTTCCATAAAAAATATTATTGCTTGTTGTTAGAGATAATTATTCATGTACCTCCTCCTATCAACTTAATCTGGGAAAAGTGGTTTCATAACATAGTATCAGAGCTTCTATATTGTTGACCCCCAAAAGGAAAAAATATAAAAAAAAAAACAGTATAATGCAGATAAAAAGAAAAAGAATGCCTATGCAAAAAATTCACGCAAACCCAAAAAGAGACTCTTGCATAAGGGGCATATTAGAGATGACCATTTATGTGTCTCCTCTTATTTGTCTAATGAAAAGAATTAAGACCAAACTTTAAAAAATCGAAGGACTAAAAATAAAACAAAATCTCAGACGACCAAAACCAAAAGGAACATCAGCCAGATCACTCTATATTTCAGCTAAAGGAATATTGTCAAACAAACCATTAGCAAAATTTCTAATCTATACAGGATTCTTCCTATTCTTGGGACTTCCAGATTTTTACAGAACCTAGGTGATAGAGAGTCCCTTGAGTTAGGTACGCCCTTGAGATTGCTTGATAATGCTCCTCTATCATCGAAAACTTATAAAGATTATGCTGCTTGATGCATCAGGTCTGTATGATTGTAAATCTTATCTTATTACTGCTTTCTATCTAAATCCTCAATCACACCCTGTTTTCCTCCTTGATAAACACATATGGAAATCCAAAGCTCCTCTAAAGTCAAATCCTTTATTTTGATAGCTCTGCTTAACAGAATTAACAGTAATGAATATTTGTAGGCAATAAGGCCACATAAGGCCATTTTCCCTGATGTGTGTTATGTGTGGGGTAAGTTCAGAAACAGATCACAAATCTGTTTTTGCACTGCCCTATTGGCTGTTTCTTAGCAAAATTCTTTATTTGGTGTCTTTGGTGGATCTTGGGTGTACCCTGCATCATTAGATCAGCTTCTATTAATGTTGTGGGATTTGGGAGAGTGAAAGAGGTGAAATCTCTGGCAATGTGCAGTATATGGCACTACAAGGAGCATTTGGCTGGAACATAATTCACACACTTTTTAATGATAGATTTTCCGGGAAATTTGTTATATGGGATAGAATTAGGCGTTAGCCATCTAGATGGTGTAAAAAGCATATGGTCTCTTCAGAGGATATATAAGACAGCGTTCTAGCACAATATAGCACAATTAATCCACGTACTCAACCCCAGCTAAGTGAAATAAATATAAAGCTTAATTTTTGTTGTTGTTCAAATATATTTCTGATTTCATATTTATTTACGGGTTTAAATTTGTTTTTCATAAAACAATTTTATTTAGATGAAAAGAAGTACAACAAAACATAAGAGATCATGTGCATCATATGGAATAGAGCCAAACAACTAATCTTATCTTACTACAATGGTAGGACTGTCCACAAAAAGTGAGCCATATGCTAACGTGTGCTGCTGAAAACCAAAAAATTCTATTGCAACATTGTCTTACGAAGATTATAAAATGGATAAGATTCAACCCCTATAACAAGGAAATCATCCTTCCTATCTGAATGTGTCAACAGTATGACAGTCCATTTCGCATCATGGTCATTATCTAGATCTATTAGTACTATTATTATCATTACTATCAAACTAGATCGGTACATTAAATTTGAGCGTACAATCATCATACCAGCCAACTTCCAGCTATAATATAGTTAATAAATGGTAAACACCCATAGTTGATGTAGTTTAAGCATACCTCATTTTCAGGGTGTAAACGTGATTGAAATATTATTGATACTGTTTGAAGGGTCTTGAGCTGAACTCCCTCATCAACCATCTCAGCATGCTGCAGGAGCCAGGGAACAAAGGAAATAAAGAGAAAGATTAGCAAGTTACAAATGCTTTATTTAGCCTTGTCACTAGAACATAACAGAACCATCATGCTACAGCTCTTGCACAGATTCACATTAATTCATTCCATTCATTTCAAAGTAACAACATGAAGAAGATTCTATAATCAAATATAAAGCTAGGCCAAACATTATGGCACAATCAATATGGCCAAATGGCAAAACAAAAATTATGATCCCAGTGAAGTCTTTTAACATTATATGATCAAAACCGTTATTAGAACTTACATTTTTCAGTGTAGCCAAAATCTCTCTCAGAGCTGATGGCAGAACAGCATCATGGGATATCAGCTTCTGCAGACAAGAAAGTCCAATAACACTAAGCTTCACTGTCCGGACCTCACAAGCCATCAAAAATATCCGTAATATGTCCTCATTATGCGCAATCTCACTAGGACTTGACAATGAACGAAGCTGCAAGTGAATTACAAGAAAACGTAAATATTTTATAACTGCCACCGATCTACCTGGCATCAAATAGCAGCTAACTAGCATCACACTTCAACACCTAACAGAAGAAACAAAGTGCGGTCTGAAAGAATTTCAAACATCATTCCGAATTTCTCAAAAAGAAGATCACACACTCCTAGTTTTCTGACAAATACTCTAGATTAAGGCATAAACTTCGATATTTCAACTCAATCAGACTGCATTAGAACGATTGCAACGATCTTCAAGCCAGGAAGTGGAAATCGAAAAACACACAAAGACATTAACACTTCCTACAATCACCACAAGCACAGCTACAGAACCTTCTAAACTTGAACAAGAAAATTTAAAAGCGGGAAAAAATGCGGCAGAATCTCGCACGTTAAATGCAATTCAGAATTCAAATGCGCATTAGATTGAAAGATAAAGAAAATTGAAGAGTGACCTTGAGGATTGCGTGCTCGGCGCCGTCTTTGACAGCCGGATAGCGACGGCGAGCTTCAGCGGAGAGGGCGCGAAGGTCGGATTCCAAGACCGCCATGAAAGCCATCTCGGAAGCTCTCGCTTCCGCGAAAGTGTGAGGTCGGAAACGGTGATCGCTAAACTGTGAAGTTCAACGGAGAGAGACAAAGCGGGGAGAAGGGTGAGAGGAAGTGGCAGCGCTCACAGATCTTGAGCCTCAGAGGCTTAGACTCAGACAGAGTCATAGATCCGGTGAGAGTCGCACGTGCTCCGTCCATGGAGGAAAGGATGGGCCTTTGGGCTTTAAAATTGGGCTTTTTGTATAACAAGCCACTATATCTTTTTCTTTGCGTAAGAACTTCATTTTCGGTGATGATTTATCAACCATAATGTTTCTGTCCAAAAATAATGAACAACCACAATGTAGAATACCAAAAACAAAAATAACCATATTGTTAAAACAAAAATAAAAAACACAATGCTCCTATTACACTTTTTGTACAAGCTTTCTTGTAAAGGCCAATACATACAACACTAAGGCTGCGTTTTGGTTCGGAGACTGGGACTGAGAGACTGAGACTGGGATACTAGACTGAGAGACTGAGACTAAATTTAAATTGTGTATTGTGTTTGGTTTAAAATGGACTAAATGTAGTTGTGTCTCATATTTGGTTTAATAAAAAAAAGATGTACTTAAACTCATAAATGACATAAATACCCCTGATGTTTTATAAAACCTAATTAAATTCGTTCACCCCCAAATTTCATTTCTCTTCTTCTTGTAATTGCAGATGGTGGAGCTCGATGCTTCGTGGGGTGGCCATTCCTTCGTCTCCGCCGTTCATGTGAGTGGCAGCCGGCGCAACGTGTTTTCGTTCTCGTTGTTGTGAACGTGTGTTCTGTTTTCCATGTCGGTTTTGTGCCTTCCCTCCGTCTCTGCAGTTTGAAGTTTCGAAGGTCAGTAATTTCTACATAATTTCTTTCTGTTTGAAAAGGTAGTTGAGGATGAACTTGGGAAGAAAACAGTTGTGATTTAACAAAGTCTTGAGTTTGATTGAGTTAATTGTTTAGGGTTTAGGTAATTTATGTTCTGTGGCTTAGTAAAAGAAATTAGTTTAGTTGGTGTTGCCACTTTAGATTAAATTAATTATCAATGTTGATGGTTTTAGGGTTGTGGGTTTATTTTTGTTGTGTTTTGAAATTCGCTGATGAGGAGTTGTTGCATAAATTGGATATTTGGGAAATGGGAATATGATTATGCCGATGGCCTTGATGCTTAATTTGAATAACATGGAAATGGGATTTCAATCTTGCTTATGCTGCCTTATTTGGTTTTGGCTTTAATTTTTGAAATAATTCAAGTGCTAAAGTTATCATTTGTTAATTATTAATGAATCATAGAACTATGACCGTTTAAAAATCATATTGAGGTTTGTCAGATTTCTGAAATATGAATTAGTGGATGGTTACTTTGAACACAAATAACATAGAGTTGAATCTACTTCTCCGTTTGAGTTACACTTTGCAAGTCAGCACATATCTCAAACTAGGATTAATACATGCTATGTGAATTGCTGGTTCAGATGTCAAATATGATTGGCATGTTTGTGAAAGTTTGTTTGATGATTCATCTTTATAAAGCCTTCTATTAGAAATATAGTTGTCTTCATTTTGCAATAATCTGCATAAAGGTAGTTTTGAATTTTCGAATAAAATCCTCATGTGTTTGTCACTTCATTGTTCCTTTTTTATTAATTGTGCTGTATTTCTGATTACATGATATAGTGCTGAATTTACAGTTTTGATTTGTAACAGAAGAATAAGGTGTAAAGATATGTCTTCAAGAGGTACAAGGTTTGCGTACGAATCTACCGGGAGTGGTAATTCTAGCACAAGTGGCGAACACTTTTGTCATTGTGGTTTGAGGGCCCCTTTGCAAGTTTCACAGAGTGTGGCAAATCCTGGGAGAGAGTACTATTCTTGTCCAGCAAGAAGATGTGGATATTTTAGTTGGGCAGGATCAGCTATGCAAGGAACGACAAGACTTGAGGGCAAAATTTGTGAACGAAATTCGGAAGAACACAAAGCTGTCTCGGATACCAACTTGCACCTCCTTGATAGGGTTATGAAGATTGAGGCTGACTATGTTAAGCTGAAACTGTTAGCTTGTATGAACATTATAGCGTTTGTGTTTTGTATGTTTATCATGTTGGTGTTGTTACTCAAGGTTTGATGTGGCTATGTAGTCAAAGTTGAATTATAAAGTCTTACGTGGTGTCAAATGTAGGTTCCTAAATAATGTTTATTGGCACTCAATGGGAAATCTAATTTCCTATGTTTTTAATTTTAATCCCCGGTATTGAGGAACTTTGAGAATCTATATACTGTTGAAGAGGAAATTATCTTGTTCTTCCTTTCCTTGATTAAATAATGCTGACATAAATGTCAATTACTCCCACTTCTTATGGTCACTGATTTTGTTCGTGTCACACTCTGTTTTATTAGCTAACAATAGAGTTGCATTGGCTAATGTTATAATCATTTTAAAGTGTTTTGATGCTGGCAACTCATTCAGGTGGATTCACAGGAGGCATGCTTTTAGAAAAGGTGTGTACTTGAATTGAGAAACAATGCTGCTTCTGTCATTACGATGATTTCAATGTTTATGTTTAGTACACTAGATGGGCCGAGGCTTATAACTCATGGATGAATAATAAGACTTTGATTACTGTGATTTCATCATCATATACACAAGAAAGTTTAAAAAATACTTCCATTATAAATCACACTTGCTTTGTCTACAAAAACTAAGATATATAATTCAATTTAAGTAATTGAAAAGATGTTTAAAACATTAGATCTGCTTTGATAAACTTGTGCAAGTAGTTTTTGTTTTGTACAAGTTCTATGTAGTGTCACTTTTGCCCCTTCCATGTACAGTTTTCCCAACCTATTCAGCATAGTCAATGGTATAAACAAAAGCACAAGATAACTTCATACATAGATAGTGGGCAAATCAATCCTGAAACACATATCACTAACACAAAATGTAGTTACTAATTGCGCAAACTTAAGTAATGCCCAAAACAGCGGCTAGTTCAGTAGTTTGACTAAACAAAGTTCATAACAACGCTAATAGTAAGTCATATTTCCATTGAGAATATCTTGTGTAAGTGTGGTCAACTGAGCATCTGTGAAGCCCTATAAGCTTTTCTTCAACTCTGGTTTGGAGTTTATCTTCACCACAATCCGAATTGCTTCATGATCTGCAAACCCAAGCTGCTCTAGCTTCTCATCCATCTTCACGTCATTATTCTTCCCGGAGATGGCATTAGCTAGGATTTGGACGTGCTCCTTTTGAGCCGCAGTTGATTCATGCACTTCGTCAGCCATCATTTCTAAAATGTCCATCTGTTTCCTCTTCTTTCCAAATAGGGTCTTGGGTGTCCCACTTGGCTCGGCAGAAGTTGTTGTACCTTGTCCCACATTTTCGTGACTCCGAGAAGGCGCATCATCAGTTGTTGGGGTTCCGGACATGAAAACATCGTCCATATCTGCGTCTTCCTCATCAGCCTCTTCATCCACTTGTTCCTCAGCGCCAAAGCCGCTAACAGCGGCTGATCTGATAGCCCGATCCTTTCCAAAGATCCTACCGAGTCATTGGAACATAGGAAAAGGCTTCCTGGGAGTGTAGAAGTTTTTCGGGTGAGCCTGCGATGACAAAACAGCATAATGTAATCATTTTTCTCTTACAAAGTGAGTATAACTTGCACAATTATTAGTTAAGAAATGCTACTGCCAATGAAATAGGTAGAGCGTGTCTAATAACAAGTTGACATATGAATTCACTGGTTTTTTCAGAGCATTATTCATCTACCTTTTGAAAAAACAAGTGAGGTTTGTTCATAAAAGAAAAAAAAGGATAATTTTCTTCTCACTCAATGAAAACCATGGAAAAGCCATGGAAATTTCGGGTGAACCAAGAGTCTATAAACTGTTTAGCAAAATGCCCAATTAGATGCCAATGATAGATAATTCAATCTAAGACAGGCCTAAAATGGATCCATACAAACTGGTTCGAAGCAACATTCTCATGAATTTGGAAGTTGGCAAGTAGCCAACTAGTTTGTTTCACAAATCCCATATTCTTGTAGCCAAACACCTATCTAGAAACATATTAATTCATCTCTTAGCATGGTAATTATTATAAGAGCCTTAAAATCTTAATTCATCGTCTTAATAATTTTATGTAGAAGTGGGAAAGATTTATCATCCAAAAGTGCTTGGAAAGCATAAAAGATTCATCACAAATAGTATATAGTTACCTTCATCCATGCTTCTAGGACATCCCAGCTGTTTACATCAATGCATTGTTTCTCCTCGTTCCAACTGAATCCGCTACACGCAAGCATGTCGGCAACGTACTGGTACTTTTCTTTCATTCGCTTGTGTTTGTTTTTGCAGTGCTTGGCAGTAAGAGTGCAGTTCGGAAAAGTTTGGATCATCTTCAGGGCTAGCTTCTCGAAGGTTGCATTATTAAATTGTCCACAATCCGGCCGTGTGGCATCCACAACAAACTCCTCCATGAAACCAACGAATGCTTCGATTTCTTCATTACTCCAAAATCGCTTGTCCATGATTTCCTGTTATTAAATCAAAGCTAGAAACAACAACTCAGCCACAAATTTGTCCATATCATAGGTTATAAAGCTATTTCAATTTAAGCTAACTAAATTATGACACCTGAACCCAAATACAAGGCTGATTTCAACGTCGGCACATATAATAACAGCAACAACACTTTGAATTAAACTTGTTATGTCTTGCACAGTACAAATAAAGTAAATTCTATTTGCTATTACAATTAAACGAGACCACTCTAATACACGGTTGGAAATGAAATAAAAGCAAGTCACAAAGAAGCCAAGTTCACACCCGCAACGAAATAACAAATACACTCACACAACAAGTATTAATCACTCTTAAAATTAAACACTACTACAACAAGGATCATTCACTCTAAAGTTAAGCATTGAACATTATGTAGCAGCCATGCCTCTTATTGCTCTCCACTCCTCAAACATTCCAACAGCCATATCATTGTATATTTGGGTCCACTCTTCATTGTTCTCAACAACCTGAATCTTTTTTCCCGTTGCATCGTCTCCCATGGGCGAGAACACATCTAGGATACCTTCTTCCTCTTCCGGATCCACATCCATGGCCAAATGAATGAAATTTTGTAACAAGCAACATGCAATGATAATCTGACTCTGAGTTTTGACGGGGTAAAAGTTCAGACTTCTCAGAATAGCCATCTCTTCTTAAGTAGCCCAAAACACCTCTCAATGACATTTCTGGTAGCGAGTACTTCTATAGGGCGCTAGAAAACCGGGACCATTGGTATAACCACCATCCACTAAGTAATAATTACCTATCAACAATACATCCAAGATTCAAATTTAAAACAAAAATGGTTACCTACTCTAAGACAACTAACTAGTGGGTATAGTTGAACTAAGTTACCATGAGGAACCTTGAGGCTATTGCTGTAAATCATGTTACAATAAATATATATGCAAAGGCTTATTTGTTTAGGTTTTGATAAGTGACAAACCATCAAAGGATTTGAGGATGAGCATAATAGCAAATGACAAGAAAATCAAGTCCACCTTGAACGAAGAAATAACTTAGTCTTAGGACTTAGGTAATTTTTGTCAAGAACCAAATATTACTATCTCTCACACACACACATTCAAAGATTTGTGTTAAAAATGTTTGTTATTTATAAT
>JASCZI010272475.1:19100-33713 GCA_036250425.1 Stylosanthes scabra | reverse complement strand
AATGAGCTTCATAAACATGTATTTATAGGCTCCCAAAACATTAGAGCCGTTGGGGTGTGAATGGAATCAAATCATTTTGTCAAACTAGCCATTTTTGTGCTTTACAACATCAGATAATCAATTATCATGCATGGTAATCGATTATCATATAGCCGTTGTGACTAAATTTTGAATTTCAAACCCTGATAATCGATTATATACCATGATAATCGATTACTTAACTTTGATAATCGATTATCCACCCTTGATAATCGATTATCTTAGGGTTTTGACCAAGAAAACGTTTTCAAACACTTGATAATCGATTATCAACCTTTGGTAATCGATTACCTGATGGTTTTATGCCTTTTAAACGTTTTTAACATGTAAGAATCAATATCAAAACACTTAAACTTGATTTCTACTTAAATGTAGCATGTAAAACAAGTTTGAAAACTTGTACGGCTATTGTACGGCTTAAGATTTTGTAAAACCATTTCTTTAAAAACAAATTTTAGTGAGTGTGTGAGAGAGATATTAAATTTGGTTCTTGACAATATTTATTACCTAAGTCCTAGGCACTAAGAAGGTCTTCAATCTTTGTGGACTTGGTCTTCTCGTTGTTGTTGTTGTTTGCTTTCAATTGAATCCTCAATCCTTTGATTGTTGTTAATCATCTTCACAATGGTTGTCATTCATCAAAACCTAATTACACAAACTTGGCATGCATATGTAATTGTGATTTACAAAAATAAATACACAAATAAAATAAAAAGAAATGGAAAGGAAGGAATTTTTTGTGATCTCCGGTGGAATTGAAGGAGCTACCATTATTGAACCATTTGAATTTAATTTAATGTAATTTGTGATAAAATAAGAGAGAGCATGGAACAATTTGAATTTAATTTAGATGAAATAATTTATAAATATATTTTAGTGTTCAAAAATAAAAAATTCATAAATCACCATAATTATAAATTTCAATTCTTAGTAAATGCCCATAATTAAAATTTAAAATGTCAACAAATCACAATTTTCGCACTCTCTAAATTTTTTGCAACAGAATTTCAATTTAATATTTTGAATCTTCCCCTTAAATGTACATAATAATTTGCTTGTAATTAATTCTTCTTAACTTTTGTGAGTAATTGATCAACCACTTATCGAAAGATACTTGACACGCATTTAGGTACATGTCATTTGTGGATATAATAGGACTTCTAAATGGTAAGCAATAAGCTACACCTTATACTTTTTATATTTTAATTTTAATAGATAGATAGATCAGTACCATACAATAATACAAAACAAAAGAAATGAGGTGATCATCACAATTCCACAATGTGACTTTGGTATCATAATAATTTTGTTTTTAATTTGTGTAAATATTAAATGAAGTAGTCTTTTTCTGGCACAACAATAATATAATCCCAACATGCAAAACTATTGCGAACCATTAAGTTTTTAAGAAATGATTTTGTGCAATGTCCCTCTTGTCCCCATTCCCACTCAGATTGGCCTAGATAGCGTGTCCCACCAGGTGCTTTCACCATTCAATGTTGTCCCATGTTGGAAATTAGGGTCGCCATTTCACACCCTTTGTATTGAAACTCGTCTCAATACATTTGCATATTGGCATGCATTAATGCAAATAGTAATATGATAGATGACTCATTGTTTTGTATTCATGTCATCATGTGTGTATTTGTTATTTTATGAGTTGTGAGTTACGCTCTATTTTTTATTTTTTTTTTAATAGTTGAAGTACCTCGAGGGATGTTACAAATAAAGGTTCAGCCAATGACAAAATTACGAGGGGTCTAAGGTGGCCATCGTTCCCACAAATATTTTTTAAAAAAATAATAGTATTATTATGGTTATTATTAATAATATATGCAATATGTATATTATTAACTAATTGTATGTCAATATAGTAATAAAATTATATGCAGACACCAAAAAATTTAAATTATATGTAAATAAATAAAATTATATGTAAATAATTTAATAGATATAATGTGTATCATACTATGTCAATAGTAAATAGCATTTAGATTAATTATAATAAAAGAATAGTATAAATATATTATGTATAATAATAATTTTATGTTTATATCTATTTTATCTCATTAAGTCTAATTAATTTATTTATTTTTATGTCTATATTATTTGATATAAAATAGAAGCTTATGCTATTTGATATTAAAATAATATTTTATTTAACATAAGAATAAATAACTTGATTGAGCAAAATAAATATACATCTAATAGTATTCTATGTATAAATATACTAAATAAATTTATTCACTCCTCGATTTTTTCCAAAAATATAAAATTATAATTTATTTTAATCAAATTTAATTATTCCATATTTGTTTATATATTCTTCATTAGAAAGATTTATTAAAATAAGATATCGAAAAAAGATTAAAGATAATGTTTTAGTAAATTATATGTGGTAAATATTGAAAAAGAATTGTTTCAAAATTCAATTCAAACATGATAATCGATGATTTTAGTTTCATGAAAAATATGACTAAAAATTCTAAAATCGTAAAATGTGTTGCTGAATGTTAATTTTCATCTATAAATTGTATTTTTTAAATTTTTGTTATATTATTATGTTATGTTTAATATTGACCTCTTCATGTTAAATTTCTAATTCCACCACTGGCTCAGCCTCATCCATACATAAAAAAGCTCAGCATTAACAACATCAACCAAAGGAGACTCCGCCTCTATGCAAACAAGAAACGAAACAATGCTCCGTGTCAACACAAAACATAAATACAGGCTCTGCTTCATCATAAATACAAATAAATAATAATAAGATAAAAGAAAAGAAAGCTCAGCTTCTATCCAAAATAACTAACAAAAATATATTAAAATAAAGAAAAAATGCTCCGCCTTAATAGCAACAAACAAGTTTAAGATAATAAAATAGGGTAATATTAGGTGTATATCTATTTTATCTAATAAAGTTTAACAAAGTTATTTATTTCTATGCCAAATAAAAAAAATTATTTTTATTATGAAATATCACAAAAATAACATAGGAAGAATCTTCAATTTGATATCAAAATAATATTTTATTTGTCATAGAATAAAGGACTTGGTTAAATTTAGTTGGACAAAACAGATGTACACTTAGAATTATTGATAAAATACTATTACAAATCAAGTATATATTATGTACAGAATATGCCTTCAAGGGTTTGGGCCTCCCGGCATAACCGGACGTGCTAAGACAGAAGGTTGGAGATTTATGTGAGAGGTAGGTAGCGCACCAATGAGGAGTCGCCAAATAAGGATTTGGGAGTCTCCGCGGATGCAGCAGCAACTGGGTAGGGTTTAGAAGATGTACCTGATGGAAAGAGTTGATCTCCCCTTTATATATCCGTTGTAATTCCTATTATTTAGGGGATAAATCTGTCAATTCAGATATGATCGTATCTTGTATAGATTTGATAAATAAGATTGTGAGCCATTTCTAGATCTAGAATGAATTGAGCCATTATGAAATGGAGTTAAATGAGATATATTCGTAATAAATTTGGACTGCCAATATCCAAAACATATTACCAACAATGCAACAATGATCATCTCAAGCTTAAATTATTATGTTAATTTTTATATATAATTTTCAAAATTTATAATTACGTTTTTACCATTTAAAAGTTTTCAATTAAATAGTTTTTATATTAATTTCAAATTTATAATTAGATCTCAATTAACAATGTAAATATCAGAAAAATATTTTCATTCGTCCCACATTATCATCGAATATGCATTAGTATAAATAGCCAATTAAAAACTTTTAAAGTTATAAAAATTTAATTGAGAATTTAGTTAAATTATAAAACTAATATAACAGAATAATTTAGCATCATCTAAACTATGAATAAAGTGACTTATTTCATTATTTTTTGCGTTATTTTTACTTTAAAGAGAATTTTGCATGCATAAATACAAGTTTAATATTTTAGGTTTTTTAGAGATATTTACATTTAAGATTAATTATACTAACTTCATTATGTTTACTAGTCATTATATTTATAATACATTCATTATTTATAAATCCTACCCATTTTTAGCGTAACTAAAAATAATATATAACATTTGTCCTCACCAAACAAGAATATTTCTTAATGTTGCTAAATGCATATAGATAATGAGCTCTATTTTATCTTGAAGTAATTAAAGAAAAAAGATCGAAAATATTAATTCTTAGTAGGTCTTATTATTAGACCCCCGAATTTGGGGTAGCTAACAAATTAGAGCAAATTGTGGGCCAAACAACAATGTCTGAGTTAATCTGGTAATTAGAATAATTTATACTTGATATTAGGATATTATTGGTTTATATTTTTATTTATAATTTTTTTGCCTTTAGAATTTTGTAAAAAAAATAAGTAAAAAATATTAAAAATGAAAATAAAAATAAATAATGAAACAAAGCATGTTCCACAAGAAAAAAGGGGTATTTTTATGGTCATTAAAACCAATTATTTTCGATCAATAGAGTATTTTTTTCTATTACAAAAGAAAAAAAGCTTCAAAATTAATTTTGAAGGTTGCTAATACCTTTCAAGAAAAATTTTCACAAATAAAATAATAAAAAATTTTATTTTCAAAAAAAAATTAACTACAATTTAAATATGGAAATTCAATTTTTTTTTTTTTGCCATTAGCTCTATGTTCGCCTAATTAATGGGCTAAAATTCATTTTATCCACACTAATAGGCGAACTTGGTGTAAGTTCGCCTATTAGTTTGGCTAAAATGCATTTTAGCCCATTAGTTGGGCGAACTTCATGCCAACACCCGGGAAAAAATTAAATTAAAAGGCATTCATACATGAAAAGGAAAACATAAAAAAAGATTTGAAACATTTTAATCTACTTTTGGAGAGACTCTTTTGAATACAGAGAACCCTAATTTTTTTTATGAAAGAAAAAGAGAATTAAGAATTAGAGTTGAGAGTATGTATTTTCCTTTCAATACTCACTCCTATTTATACACACTCTTGACACTAACCTAACAAATAACTATTTTATAATTTAAATTTTAAATTTTAGAGGATTATTATTATTATTATTATTATTATTATTATTATTATTATTATTATGCGGGTTGTTACATTCTACCCCCTTAAAAAAGAATTTGTTTCCAAATTCTACGTCCCTAATAGATAACTAACTATAATTTATTTTATAATCACTATGATTCTTATAGATCAACCTTTGCTCTCATACCAAATAAAATAATACAAAATTTTATTTCAAAAAAAAATTAACTAGACTTTAAATACGGAACTCCAATGTGTGGCTATTAGTGTGGCTAAAATGGGCGAACATAGGCTAATGGCAAAAAAAAAAAAAATTGAATTTTCATATTTAAAGTGTAGTTAATTTTTTTTTGGAAATAAAATTTTTTATTATTTTATTTGTGAAAATTTTTCTACCTTTCAATGAAGACATCTTCTTAAGATGAGTAGTTAACAAATTTATTTGTGAATGTTAAAATCTAATTTTTAATTAGTAGGCTTAATTACCCTCTTAGTTCATGTAGTTTCACCAAATTTTTAATTAGGTCATCATATACTTTTTTACTTTCAATTTCGTTCCTATACTACTTTTAATTTTGTAATTAGGTTGCGACAAAAATATTAGAAGTAACGAAATATATCATCTCTAAATTGAATATATCATAACAATTAATATCTAACTCCCTAAATATCACTTCTCTCTGTATTTTAGAATTACAAAATAGTACTTTAACATACTTGGAACTTTTCTGAAAATATACGACTTTGATTCATGCAATTTGATCATATTTTAGAAGAATAAAGATTAAAAAAAAAAGTAAAGAAAAAATATATTCTTATATAAAGTGCAATGTACGAAAATAATAGAAAATTCACATTTTATAAATGTTTTTTTTTAACGTATTATGTTGATAGAGACTTAATTACAAATTAAAAAATTGTATAAGCACTCATATTTAAAAGCAATGAAATTTGTATTAATAAGGGGATTATCATCATATTTAAATGTTTAAAAATGATATTTCATATTCAATACTCCGAACGTTTAATGAGAAACAAGATAATAATAGTGAAGCTATAACTAACCATGTGAGACATGTCAACAATATATAGGATCTAGGCATCTATCTAACTACAATAATTCCAAAGTCAAACGCCAAATTAAAGATTATAAGCAAAACAATCTGAGTGGGGAAAAAAATACCATTGCTTAAGCAAGATTAGTAAGTGATGCAACATTAAGCTACTTAAGAGTTAAATTGCCAATGATGGAAGTAAGTAGTGGTTGGGAACTTGAAGAAAACTAAATACAACATCCCACTCTTTTAAGAATGTTAGGTTTATCTGAAATTGCTGTTACTTCCTATAGCTCTAACCCCACATGACCACATCCTTTACTCCATAGCTGCAATGTAAATATAGAAAGCTTTTGTATTTAAATCACCCTATTATGTTGGCGCCAAAATAAATAAAATCCAATTGGATTGATGGTAAAGAAAAGTAGATGGAATCCCGTTATTAATTACCATATGGGCTACTAGAATATTTAATGGTGTAATGTAATAATAGTATAAATTTAATGATGAAATTACCAAGTCAATTCTTAATATATTATCTAGGTGTCCATTAATTCGGATATATATAGCACGTCCTTTTTTTTACTATTAATTTTCCTTGATTTGGTGAAGATTTTAGGACCCGTTAAAACTTGGTAGTTAGATATTTATAATGTCAAGGAAAACAATCAATATAATAATTAAGTACTACAATGAACTAATCAAGATGGGTCATGATAAGTAACCATAAAATATGAATAATGAATAAACATAATTAACTAATAATACTCTCACTTGTAAGAGAATGTAAATCACATTCCAAATTCAATTAATAAAGCAATTAATAACTCAATCAATAGTAATACAAATAATTTCTTTCTAGAATTATATATCTCCTCTCATCTAATTACACTAAAAATAAATCTTAAATGTTGTGAGAAATCACGTTCCAACACCAAATAAAAACTCCAAATCTCATTAACATTAAAATTAAATAAAATATCGATATTTTTTTATATTTTAAAAATAAAATTATTTTAAAATAATTTGTTCAAAGGAAAAGAAGAGAAGAAAATCATATTATTTTTAATTTTATATTTCATTTCAATTTTCTTGTAGTTATAATTTTTGTTGTTACTTTTTGTTGTATAATAAAAAAATTTAATTTTAGTTTGTGATAAGAGGAATTTCTATTTAAAAATTAAATTATAGATGTTAAATATATGAAATTATAGATGTTATATATAAAGAATATGGATGTTATATATATGAAATTAGGCATGTTAAATATATAAAAGTTTGGATGTTATATATATAAAATTATAGATGTTATATGTATAAAATCATAGATGTTAAAAGTATAAAATTATTAATATTAAGTTAAAAATATTTATAACTGCCGAAAAAAAATTAAAAAGTACTATATCATAGAGTTTAGAGGGTATGATATAATAATGTGGAATATGCTTAATTAAGAAAAAAAAGTAACGTGGAATACGAAAAAAATTGTCACCCTATAAAAATATATAAGTATGTATTAAATGAAAAGATCATTAGATAGATATAAATCAAAAGAATTAACTATACATACAATTTTTTTTTTTTTTTGAGCAAAGGGAATCAAAGAGCCAAAATAACAAACAACACAAACTAAGACTTCCTTAGTCTAAAGGAACTAGCACTATCAAGCGTGAGAGCAAAAGTAATATATGGGGGAGGACCATAAAAAAGATGGAGACCAAGAGGGAGATCATGAAGGGTATGAAGCCAAGAGACATGGTGCAATCTTTGGGAGAGGGTTTTAATGTCTTGAATCAGAGAGTGGCAAGGATTGGAGTGAGGACAACCTTTAATAACAAACTGGATGGCACACCTAGAATCCGATTCAACAAGAATCCAGTGATAATCATTTGCAGCAGCAATCTGAAGAGCTTTTATAATGCCCCACAACTCTGCCTGCATTGTGGAACAACTTCCCAGATTACAAGAAAAGGTAGTGATGAATCTACCCAAGTGGTTACGAAAAATCCTGCCACAGGCAGCATTATTATTATGTGAGAAGAATGAGTTATCAACATTGACCTTAGTGAAGTGCTCAGGTGGAGGATTCCAACAAATAAGATGCTCCCGATCCAGGGAAGGAGTACTGTTGCAGCTTAGGTTCATCCTTTAAGCGTTTAAGATCTCCTTCCATCGAGCCTTAATAGCCTCCGAGGCTGCAATCGGGGAGATAGTCTTTCCTTCAAAGATGAAAGCATTACGATAAAACCAAAGACTAGAGACGGCGACTCCAAATAGACCAGCCCAACTGTCTTGTTTCCTGATATTCTCGAAATCCACTCATGGGGAATAAGGATAGAGAACAAGGAATTGAGGTTTTGTGGATCAAGGAGATTCCACACACTTTTAGCGAAGGGGCAGTCTCTTAAAACATGGAAGATGTCTTCAAGATTGCTATTACACCTTGGGTAATTAGCTTGGGGAGATAGGTGTCTTTTCTGCCTTTAAGCATTGGTCAAAATAGCCTCATGCGCAGTGAGCCACAAAAACATGCGAATTTTCTCTGGAGCCACAAAATAGCAAGTTCCTGTATATTCGTAATGTGATTATACGCTGATTTAAGACTAAAAGAGCCGTCATGAGAGTTGTTCCAAGCAATATGGTCTTCATCTTTCCAAGGACAGGGAGGAGCCATTGCCATAACTTTCCTTTTAGCATCTTCATGCAACCACAGATTCAACTTATTTGCGTCCCAATTCCTTGAAACAGAGAGAAAATCAATTAGAAAAGCATTTGACTCAATATCAGATATTACCTGTTCAGTGTGTTGTTGAAGTCGTCCCAAGGTTGGAACCCAATTGTGCTTCAAAAACTTAATTTTGAATCCATCCGCAACACGCCAAATGACATTATCTTCTACGTTTTTCCACAAATTGGCAACTCCTTTCCAAATATTTGAAGAATTACTCCTTCTAACAACTTCTGGAACAGTGTCTTAGCTACATCTGTACTTGGATCTTAATACTCTCACCCATAGCGAGTCTTTTTTTTTCCAGTAAGACCCCAACCTATCTTCATCATAAAGGCATGATTCTCGTTTCTAGCATGTCTTAGACCAAGTCCCCCATTCTTCTTAGGTTTGGTGATCTTTTCCCAACTAAGAAGATGAATTTTCCTATGCTGTTGGTTGTCACCCCAAAGGAAACTCCTAAAATTACAATATAAGTAAAAATCGATAAAAAAGCAGTCTGTATAGTATAACTAGGAATAGAAGAGAGGACAGATTTCATCAGGGTGGCTCTCCCAGCAAGGGAAAGGGAAGAGGCTTTCCAGCCACTTAGTCTTGTATTCATTTTCTGGATAATATCATGGTAAGTTTCTCTGTTGACCTTGGAATGAAGAATTGGCACGCCAAGATATTTTCCAAGGTTCTCAGTTCTAGAGAATTCCAGGGAGTTGCTGATTTCAGTTTGCACATTATGCCCCACATTCTTTGTAAAAATATATGGGTTTTCTCATTGCTGACTTTTTGCCTCGAGCTCTTGCAGAATTCTCCCAAAATTCTATTAATAATCTCAGCCTGTTGCATGTTGGCTTCGGCAAAAAGAATTAGGTCATCTGCAAAGCAAAGATGTGACAACTCTGGGCTATCTCTATTTATCTTAATAGGCTTCCAAAAGCCATGATGGCAGGCAGCACTAATTAGTTGGGAAAGGTGTTCCATACATAAAACAAATAAATATGGACATATAGGGTCGCCTTGCCGGATTCCTCTCGAGGGAGAAAACTCATCTAAAGCATCACCATTCTAGAGAACTCTCATTTTGGAAGTTGAAATACAAGTGCATATAAGTTTGATAATATGCTCCGGCAGCCCAATATCTACAAGAGTATCTTGAATGAAGCTCCATTTGAGTCTGTCATAGGCCTTCTCTAGGTCTATCTTTATAGCCATCCAGACTTATTGCGCATAGTATGAATAACCTCTTGCGTAATAATGATATTGTTCGAACTGTGTCTTCCAGGAACGAAGCTGCATTGGGTGGGTTGACAAGCTTCTCCATGATCATTCTTAATCTTGAAGCAAACACTTTGGAGACAATTTTATATGAGACATTACACAAGCTGATTGGTTTCATCTGCTTCAAATTCATCACAGGATTCACCTTGGGAATTAAGGTGATAAGAGTTTCATTTAGCTCTTCAACTCTTTGGGGATCAGCAAAAACAGTCTTAACGAGATGGCAAACATCAGGCCCGACAACATTCCAATTTTTTCTGATAAAAGATGGCCTTGATACCGTCTCTTCCAGGAGCCTTGAGATCACCAATGTTGAAAATAGATTTTCGAATTTCCTGGTCAGTAACAAAACAACCAAGAGACAATAAATCATTACTAGAAAGGGAAGGAAAAGCGCTATTCAAAATAAAGGCAGAATCAGGAATATCATCATTATAAAGAATAGAGTAAAAGGAAGTAGCCATTTGATCAAGAGTATTGTTGTCTGAGATCCAAATCCCATCGTCATCTTGCAGAGAAGTAATTTTGTTGCGTCTTCTTCTTTCCATTGTTGAACCATGGAAATATTTGGTGTTGCGATCCCCCATAGTAATCCATTTGCACCTTGATTTTTGATACCAGAGACTTTCTTCTTGGTTAAGAATCTCCTCATAATCTTTCTAGAGCGAGGCTTGAAGATTTTCTAAGAAAAGGTTGTTCCCATCATAGTGAAGACTTCTAGAAATCCCTTGGAGTCTTCTGAGGATCCTGCTTTTCCTTCTATGGATATTCCCAAAAACAGAGAAATTACAATCTTTTAGCACTCCTTGGAAATTAGTTATAGCATTGGACCAACTACTATCAATTCTCCAATTGTTTTGTAACCAAGTTCTGAAAATCCGGGTGGGTGAGCCAAGCCACAAGGAACCTAAAAGGTCTTTGACCCCTATTGGTAAGGGGGTTTGGACTGAGTTAAAGGTGTAAAGGGCAATGATCAGACTTAAGCATAGGCAGATGACAAATTCGTGCTTCAGGAAACTTAATTTGCCAGTCAAGGTTGCCAAGTCCCCTGTCTAATCTTTCAACAATATTTCCTCTCTTTCAAGTGAATGGCCATCCTGAATAACCAAGATCAATAAGGCCGCAATCATTTACACAGTTTTGAAACTCTCAGCAAGCATTATGATTCTCTCTGATCGAACCACCACTCCTTTCATAATCGTGTAGGTAAGCATTGAAGTCACCCAAACAACACCAAGGAATGGAATTATTAGAATTCAGGTCACGAAGACTGCTCCAAAGGTCTCTTCTAGCAATCTTTTGGGGGCTCCCATAGATTGCAATAAGAAGCCAAGGCTCAGAGTTGTGAAATCTAACCTTCATATGAACAAATTGTTTGTGGTGGAGCAGGATTTCCACCGACCAAATATCAGAGTTCCACAAATACCATATTCCACCAGAGAACCCTGTGGCGTCTTCAAAAAAATCCATCAAAGGGTAGTTTATTTCTGATTAATTGCGCTTTGTGGCCGCTAGTATGAGTTTCGAAAAGCATAAGGAAGCTAACATCAAATTCCCTTTTCAAATCTTTGATAAGATTAGGGAAAGAATTGCTACTAGTACCTCTTTAATTTCAAGTAATCAAATTCATAATCACTATGCAATAAACAGATGATCCCAAGAGATCGAGAATCAAGAGTGGGACTTGGCCCTAGTAGCATCAACTCCTTGGTCAAGAGAGACATGTTCCCTTCCGATGGGGTTATTCCCGGGTTCCTAGAATTTACTTTCTGGAGGATTCTTCTTAATACCATCCTCTACTTCTACTTTCGACGATGAGTTGGCTGATGAATCATTCATATGGTAAAGGGGATTATGGGTGAAAAAAGGGTTTTTAACCACAAAGCTCTCAAGGGTTTGCCTAGCCATTTTTGAAGCTTCAAAGGCTTGCACTTGCTCCTTATTTAACCTTCTCATCTCCTCCAAGATGAGTTGATCCCGAAGCATGGATTCTTCGTTCCGGGAAGAGGAGGTCTGCACCGTTGTTACCGAAGCAGGGTTTGTATTTGGGTTAGAGATAGGTTCCGAGACCCTGTTCTTGCCCTTAGCATTTTTGATAGTTTGATGATTAGGCCCAGATTTAGTTTGGCCTTTTTTGTGAGCTTGTGAATTTTTTCCGGCTCCAGGCTTCAAAATTTTCTTTTGAATCTGGTTAACATAGCTAGGAGCTTTTTGGGACTTTTGGGCCTGATTCTCAAGGGGCCCAAGTTGCATGGTTTCTTTATTTGGGGGCTCTAATTGAGTAGCAGGATCATGCATGATCTCCTCCTCATCAAGACTTCACATGATTTAGAAAATCATATCTTGAGCCAGATTTTTTGTAGCTGTCATTAGTTTCAACGTTCACCTCCTTAGAATTCGGTTCTCTATTATTATTGATACCTCTGAATCCGGTCTTGCCTTTTTCAAATTTCTTCCTAATTGGTCTCTTCACCATCATCCACGGTCCAAAGTCTGGAAATTCATTGCTATTATTAGAAGGAATCTGTAATTGATTTGCTTGAATAGAGGAAGAATCTCCGTTGATTACGGGATTTGGATCAGAATCATCAGCAATCCGTGGTTAGTCCTCTTCCATGGCTTTGCCAGAATCGGCGTCTTCAGGGTTATCCTCCGGTGGTGGTGGAGCATCCAGGCAATGCTCATCACGATGCCCATACTTCCCATAAGAAAAACAAATAAGATACAGACCTTCATACTCAATATTGAGAGTGATACCAAGAACGGAAATTCGTGGAACGAGTTCCTTTGATAGGTTGATTTCCACGCAGATTCTAGCATATTTCCCACAAGAATGGATGGATGTTGTTTTATCCACTTTCAGCATAATTCCCAAGGCAGAGCCAACCCTCCATAAGAATTTAGGGTTATATAGCTCAATAGGGAGGTTTGGATTCCGAACCCATGCCGCAATCTTATTGACCACATTCGCTGAGGACAGGAAAAAGGGTCTCCATTTTTGGACAATGATGTAATGACATGCTATCATCCATGGCCCTTCCAAAAGAGCATGAGAATAACCCTCCTCATCTGTAAAATGAACAAGAAAATAGTCACTATCCATATCAATAACACTAATCTTACCTTTGCGAACCCAATCACGTTCAAGGCGTTGCTCCATGAAAGCAAGGAGAACCCGTTTGCCCAGAACTTTGACAATCAGGGCGGCATGCCATGGTTTGCACCATTCATCAAATTCTTCTTTAGAAACAGAGATATTTGGACATGGATGAAAAGCTTTCTCTTTGTTCAACATAGTGTCATCATCCTTATACCATCGATTTTCAGAATTTGGATCATCCTCATTAACAACACTCAGATCAAGATCTTGGTTACCCAAGTTGGGGCCTTTAGGAATGAGTAAGGATTCTTTGTAAGAGACTTTTGGGGAGGTATTGGCGTTACTTCCATCTCCAATATCCATATCGGCAGAGGGTTGGTTTAGATAAATTCCTTCTCTCGTTTTTACTTTTTTAGTGCTTTTAAGAAGAATATCTGCTTCTTGGGATGAAACCCTAGCAGAACTTTTTGCAATACTCATGATTTTCACGTTATTCTAGTAGTACTATACATACAATATAAATTAAAACTGCCAATTAAACTATAAATTATAAATGTGCATTGATACACTTTTAACATTCAAATTTTGGCAGATTCATTAAATTACCTTTAAGCATTGAGAGGCGCATAAGGGAGGTAATGAGAGAGAATCACAAAAACATTAGTTAAAATTAAAAAAGGAAACCTATCAGCGTATGTATATAGTTATTGACTATGATTACCTAACATTTTTCTTACGCAGAGGATTCAATACCATATGTCGCTATGGGTATATGTAGGGCTGGAAGTGAGTCAAGCTAACTTATGAGCCATCTTGCGCTCAACTTATTAACGGCTCGATAAGTTGAGCTCGTGAGTTCATGAGTCGAGCCTGAGCCTACGTTTGAGCTAAAAAATTAAATGAGCCGAGCTTGAGTTTGGGGGTAAGTTCAGCTCATTAGCTCGTGAGCCGACTCGAAAATATATACAAATATTTATTTATTTATTTAATTATTAATACACATAATATTTAAAATATAAAGTATTAATCACTTATTATACAAAGGTGATGTTTTATATATATATAAATATTTATAACCAAGTTAGCCAATATTAATCACACTACAAATAAGAGTAAAATAATAATTACAAATGAATTAAATTTTTTTTATATACTTGATTGACGTTAGTTATTTTTTTATTAATTACTTACCATTATTTATATATGTGTTATGTTGTTATAATTTATTGACATAAAATTATATATTATATTTATGTTATTTGAGCCGGCTCGTGAGCTCGAGCTAGCTCGTGAGCTTTTGGTGAGCCAAGCTTGAGCTTAAGAAATAGGCCGATTATTAATAAATGGAGCATGAGCCAAGCTCAATTTTCATTATGAAAACAACATTAAAAAATATTATATAATCATAAAAA
>JASCZI010272474.1:18130-33745 GCA_036250425.1 Stylosanthes scabra | reverse complement strand
TATATATATATATATATATATATATATATATATATATATATATATATATATATATATATATATATATATATATATATCCCCAACATTATTTACGTCCGCATTACTTAAAGAAAAGCCAAAGTTGGTGCCAATGTTGCAACTTGCAAAGCACGAAGGGAAGAAGCAGTAGTCCACCACTTTCCAGTTTCTACCCCATCCCCATGTGCTAATGCTATCCAAATATAGCCAGACATTTCCTCATGTAAATAAACCCTACATCAAATACCCCATAGTGGATCTTCAACTCCATACTAATCGATAAGGACAGCCGGAGAACAGACCAACACTAAATAAATAAATAACCAAAATAAATGGTCAACCGTATAAATACTAAATTAGGGATTTGGATAGAGTACCTAACATTTAAAATATATGAATTAGTACATATAAATAGATAAAAATACATCATAATTAATTTTTTTATGGGAAATTATCCACATCCTAATAAATAGATCAATGGTACTAAGTAAACGCTAAAAGTTAGTAATCAATTATCCACACCCTAAATTAATCATTGATCATCCTATTATATATATAAAAAATTCTATTTCTATACTGATTTTAGCCACCATATTATTATACGGCATAATAGTATCTTCTTACTCAAATATACATACACTAGTGTCAGGTACTCACACGCCAGAGACAAACAAAAATATCTCACATACTCATATATCAGAAACACACAAGAGGCACCTCCTTCTCCCTTCTGGGTGACTTTCTTCTTCTTCTAAAGGTGTTTCACTCCACTACCATCAGCTCAGCACCGTCATCAGCAGCACGTTGCCGCCGTGCCTCCTTATTCTGCTGTGCTTTTCGCCAGCATGTCCTTTTTCTGGTTTTCTTTTCTTGCGTTATTCCTCTCATCACCATTACAAAATCAGATTCTATTTCTTCTCACTTTCTCATCTCTATTGACGTTTCTGATTTTCTTTTGTGTAGTTTGGGGCTGAAATTAAGGATTTAATGGAATCATCGAGCTCTGATGTTGAGATCTGTTTTAGTTTATATGTTTTTAATTGATGGTTTTGTCTGCTTGATGTATTGAATAACTTATTATAAAGCATTTCATATGTAATAGAAGCCATTGTTATGCTGAAATATGTAGTGGAAGCCATTGTTATTTTACTGCAATTTCAATGCATAAGAGACACTTTATTTTTAATTCCTTTTTATAAAGCTTTTCAAGTGTTTGATTATCGTAAGCTATTTGTTTGATTATTGTTGTTTAAATGTTCTATTATAACCTAATAGTTTGATTATTTATGTTTAAAATAAAAATTCGATTATTTGTGTAATTCTTTCACTTTAATTCAAAATAATTTAAATATAATATTTGATGTTGAATAACGTTCATAATTTAAACCAGATCGAAAGCACTATTATGATGATTGTTGTGATTTTAATCACGGTTTCCAGTGACACCATTAAATCTATTTTAAGCATGAATATTACTGTAGTTTTATGTTGGCTTATTCATTTTTAATACTTACTATTATATTGGGATTAATAATATAACTGACTCCTTTAAGAGGATATTACTCCAATAAGAAGTTACTGTTATGTATTTTGATTTTATTCTTTATGTTTGATTATTATGAAAGTTATCATCATTAATCCTTTTTATTATTAAATCATGTTTTATAGTTCTTATTGTTTGTTAGAATTGCTTCTCATGGTTACATGAAATTGAGAATTCATATTTAAGTATTTGCTTATTCATGTTTCAGGTTCCTACTGTAAGAAGAATATTTGTCTTAGTGGAGGATTATCAATCTTTTTGTGATAGTTATGCTAAAAAGATTGGATTTATATAGAACAAAAGGTTTATCAAATGGGACGAAAATCGATAAGTAACATACCAAACTTTGGCATGTTGTAGAGCAGGTTACCGAAAATCAAGAGTTGATTCATTAAAGAGAAAAAATCCAACATTTGAAGAAAATTGCAATGCGAGGATAATTGTGAAGAGAAATAAACAAATGCAGTATGTATTTAATAGTGTCGACATTCAACATAATCATGCTATGAGTCCTAGCATGTGAAGATACTTGAGAAAAAATAGACAGCTAACCAAGCATGATAGGCGTATGGCTGAGGTGAATGATGAAGCCATTGTTACAGTGAGAAACACATATCGAAGCTTAACAAGTGCAGTTGGCGGTTACGACAAGTTGAGTTTTACAGAAAAAGATATTCGAAATCATCTAGCAAATGATGTGAGAATACAAGAAGAAAGGAATGCTCTAGCATTGACACAATATTTTCAAAGAATGCAAGATCAAAATCATAATTTCTATTATGATATCAAATTAGATGCGCAACATAAGATAGAGCATATTTTTTGGGCGGATGTTAGGAGTCATGCTGCTTATGAATATTTTGGTGATGTTGTTAGTTTTGATATCACTTATCAAACAAATAAGCACGCACCTACAAAATATATTAGTTTACAATTTAAATTTTCAAGTTTTAATTTACTTTGAGTTTGATTACATATTGTTATGTTTGGTTTTACATAGATTTCTTTGCTTTATTTTCGAGAAGTATATAAGATGAGAATAAGTGGTTCTTGTACTTAGTGACTTAGTATAATATGACTTTGATTTAATTTTTCAGTTTGATTATAACCAGTTTTAAAATTTTGATTATATGTATGATATGCCTTTTGCCTCATTTAATTTGTTGGAGTGAATCACCATGGATAATCAGTGTTGTTTGGTTGTGCTTTTCTTTCATGCAAAGAAGAATGGTCTTTTATTTGGTTATTTGACACGTGGATGAAATGTATGGGTGAGAAGCCCCCATTGGAATACTAACGGATCAATGCAAAGCCATGCAGAACACCATTGAGAAATCTTTGCCCAACACATGACATCCATTGTGTATTTGGCATATCTTGAAGAAAATTCCTGAAAAATTAGGAGGGTGCAAGCAATATATATGAAGAGACCAGTACTAAAATAAGACATATTGTGTGAGAGCCTAGATCTATTGAAGCGTTTGAATGTTCTTGGTTTGATTTTATCAATAGATTCAATTTGCATAACAATAACTGGTTAGCAGGTGCATATTTAATTTGATTATTTTATTTTTAATGTTTGTTTATTTAGTAATTATTAATTAATATTCCTTACAAATTTGATTATATATATTTTATGATTTCAGATTTATATGAAGAACATGGTAAGTGGGTTCCTATTTTTCTCAACAATTTTTTTTGGGCTGGCATAAGTAGCACTCAAAGAAGCGAAAGCATGCATGCGTTTATGAAAGGCTACTTAACCGCAAAGAGCAATTTGCAGCGATTCGTAACGCAATATGACAATTGTCTTGCACATAGAGCTCAAAAGGAATATGAATCAGACGCTCTTAGTTTCAATACCACTATCCATTGTGCTACCACCTCTCTAATTGAAAAGTAATTTCAAAAAGAATATACTCATACCAAGTTTACTGAGCTTCAAAACGAGTTTTGGGCAAAAGCTAATTATATTACAACCTAAGATCATGAGGAGGGTTATGTTATCACTTACAAAATCTTAGAGGAAGTTGAGCATGATGGTAAAACGTCTGATTCTATTTATGAGGTGCTGTTTGATTCGTCAAATTCAGATATTTGTTGCCAATGCCATCTTTTTGAGTCAAAGGGAATCTTATGCCGTCATACTCTTTCAGTTCTTGAGCTTGAAAGAGTGAAGAAATTGCCAGACAAGTACATTCTTGATCGGTGGAAGAAAATTTTAAAGTGTAAGCACACTAAGATAAAATGTAACCATGATTCAAGTCATTTGGAGCCCGCAAAGAAAAGATATGATGATCTATGCAAGCAGTTTTACAATATTGCTGAAATAGCTGCATCGTCTGAGGAGCTCACTGAAACTTTACATCGTGTACTTGATTTAGTGTGGACTAGGTTCTCAGAGCCAAATGTCTCTAAATCTAATACCAATGATACAACAAATCATGCAGATGATCAAAATTCAAATGTAGTAGATGGGAATGCAAATATTTTAAAGATCCACAACCCATCACATGTATCACGAAAAGGTCGAAAGCGTAAGAAAATGCTTCAATCCGCTGTAGACAAAATTGTTGAGCATGGTAGAAAAAAAAAGCTTTAGAATAACAAGAGACTTCAAAAGGTAATTTAATGTTTGATTATTAATATTTATTTCTAATATATTTTAGAATTTTTTATGATTTTGTTTTATTTATGATTACTTTAGTGATTGTATGTAAATTTATGTTTTTAGGCGCCTTTAGAGTTGAATATTAGCTCTAACCAAGCACCTTTGGAGTTGAATGTTATTAGCTTTAATCAATCACCTTTGGAGTTGAACATTAGGTCTAATAATAAAAATACAAATATTATCTCTAACGAAACAAACACAGCTCTCTTTAAAGATGACCCCTTCTTTTATGGAATGCCTTGCAATAGGGAGTGACAAGGAACAATCAACTGGATTTGCATCATTTTTAAACTCAGTGCTACAATACCATCCTAACTAAGTATACAAAAAATCATATAGCACAACACAAAAATAATTAAATATTTTTTTTTCTTTTTTTTATTCTTTTGAACTTTTTGTTCTTTTGTTTGTTGATAGATGCTGGAATAATGTGTTAGTTTTAATTTTCTTTTAATTGTAAAGAGAGTATTTCTATGATCAATTGTCAATTATTTTCTAAGACTAAAGAGAATATTTCTATGATTTACATGCTAAAACTAAAGAGAGTAACGCAATTATCCAAAAACTAGCTTTTTCCCGCTCGACGAGTTCGCAACTTTGGTCGGTCATGCTTTGTAATTACTTTCTCTAAACTTCTAAAGTATTTGTTTCAATAGTTGCATATGGTGTCACTTGGGAATTTTACTTCTTGTTTTGCTACATCAAGAGTATGCAATGTTTCTCTTTCTTTTGGTTTCCTTTTCTCCCTGACTTTGTAATCTTCACATATCTTCAATATTATGTTTCTTTCACTATTTTCAGAGGTAAACAATATTCTGATTAATTCTTTCCTAAGTGCTCCACATTCATCCTGTTATTATTATAAAAACATCTACATAATTCAAACAATCAAACATAAACACAAGATTAAAAGGGGAGATAAATAATGTATTTAAACATCAAAGTCAGATTTCATCACTTAAATTAGTCCAACGTGGCATTTCTTTGGATAGCTCCCACGTTTTCATCCATTTCATCACGAACAAGCCATAATCATATTTGTTCGGCTGTTTTGGCAAGTCCACAAACTCAATTGTTGGACCGGAGAGAGTTGGAGAATATTCTGGATCTGCAAGAGTTAAGACATTGACAACATAATTTATCTATAAAAAAAATAATCAAATAGTCAATTGAGTATGCAAACTAAAATGATATCAATCGTCACGAAGTAAGTTAAATTGACAACACACTTATTGCATATTTATTTATATTTTCGTTGATAGCATACATAAATATTGAGTCAAACACATAAAACTTGTTGTTAAGAACATCCAATGCAAATAAGAACCAATGAGCTTTATAACAAAACGGCATGAAAATAAGTTTTTTCCCTCGCAATTTCAGCTTATCATAAATATATTAAGCTGATTTCATATAATCAAACACATTGAAATTTATATTAAAGATTAAGTGATTCAAGTATGCAAACTAAAGTGATAATCAAACATCAAGAACTAAACAATTAATTAAACATTAAGATGAATCAATAGGAATCTGAATATATTCAAAATAAAACAATTAAGTAAACTCCCAAATGAATCTGAATTCAAGCAAAATACATCTTTCTTGAATTTATCTTTATCTAAATTATTAAGTATGAATCCATAATAGTTCACCACCTTCATAGAGGCAACAGGAAAAATTAGTAACAATAAAAGCAAAAGACATTAGTTAAAGCAAATAATTAACCAAATAATTACTAACCAAATTATCTATTTGTTGCCATGACCTTATGGTTTGCGCATTTGTTCTTTTAAGTAACACGTTTCACTTGCCACGCAATGAAACCACAATCTGCTCCTTATCTTCCCTCCCATCTATTACCCACTCATATAGTTTATTTAAATCTACATCAAATTCCTCAGTTGAAGATGTTTCAGGTGTTGGAGAATCAAAGTGAAGGTCGAAATCTATAGGACTCTCATCCACCTTGGACTCAACATCCTCCCCATGAATTAGGCAAAAAAAGATATAATTACTCAACGTATGGTAGCAGCCCTTATTGATAATCAAACATGAAGCATCCATCATTAATCAATTAACTTGCCTTTTATCTTAACTATTTTCATCTTCCATCTTTCGTCTTTTTGTTTCAATATTTTCCTTTTCTTGTCTCAAGTTATTATTTTTTTTGTCGGGGCTCTCTGCTACTCTTTTCTCCTCGGTTTTTAATTTTTCTTTCTTCTCAACCCTTTTCTTTGGTCGAATTGGGCGTTTGGGAACCGGCTGCTTGTTCGTTGGCTTTATAATCCCTTATACCACACACGTAGTCAATTAAATGGAAACTAAGAAAATGAAAGTAGACAGATCAGTATAAGTACCCCTTTGCTCTTTCTTTTAAGATTAATTTGTTTTGAAATTGTCTCTACTGTCCAATGAGCAATCCAAGGTGGCCACGGATTTCTCTCAATATCAAACGGTCCAAATTGTTGCTTATGGAAGTATAAGATCTGTTAATCAAACAGAACCATATTATATAATCAATGCAAACTCACAAAATACAAATTAAAGTTCCTAAATTGTAACACAATTTACTATCATAATTAAAATGAACCAAGGTATATAATCAAAACACATAAATCAAAGATGAAACAAACATACCTATGATACATATACACATCATTCAATGATTGAATCAATCCTTGTTTAAAATTAGTAAGTGCTTCAATTAGGAAATCAAAGATTGGCCTAATCCAATTATACTTTCAAGACTCAGCTACGTCAATAATGAATGGAAAAATCTTGTCGCGGGTAACTGTTGCACTTAACGACATTAAAAAGTTTGACAATGCATACAACAAGTATGCTTACCTGAATGTATGACTTCCCTTTAGATTTTCCATCATGATGTCTATTAATTGAGTTGAGGTCTTCTAATAAAATTTTTTCTTTATTGCATCATGTGCTTCAGTTGTTTTCAAGAAAGGGTCGCCTTTACGATAAAAATGAAACATAATTAGGTATGTTGGCAAAATTAAATCAAACTATCTTATCTATTTTAAAATTTTTACCAAATGAGGACAATTTTAGAACAGCAACAACAAATTCTCAAGTAATATCTATCTTCCCTATTGGCGTGTTGAGACAATGTTTTGAGGGTTCATATGCATTTGTCAGTGTTAACAGTAAATCAAGATTTAAAGAACAGTTTGGGAGATCCAAGAAAGATCAAAGCCCCATAGTTCGCACTTTTTTGCATTGCGCTTCCTTTAATATACGTTGAGAAAGAGTAGCCAATAAATTTGGAGAGCATCTTGTATTCACATAGCACTACATAGACATAATCATAGTATAATTAGTGTATAATCAAACAAAACCTAAAGTAAAATAGAATTTGCTATCATAATCAAACCGAACCTAAATATATAATCAAACACGCAAGGAATATCACCCTTCATCAATGTGCAATAGAAAATAGAAGAAATTGAAGATAAATGAATGTCAATCAAGGAGTGGCAAATAAAATAAAATAAAAACTAGAAATTCACTTAGTAGCCTCAAAACAAAGCAATTAACTAGTAAAGTTTATCTGAAAACTTCTTGCTAGTCTTACCAAGATTATATTTGATTTGAGAGAAAAAAATCAACCAAAATTTATTGCCAAAATACTGAGATAGATGTTAACATATCTAAGAACAACAATATAAAATTGGAAAATGTGTTAACAAACCATCTTCTCTAACATCATGTAATAGAATATGTGCTAAGAAATAATTAAAGATAATCAAACAACTTAAATAAAAGAAGATTATCATTTATATAAAAGTTCAAAAGCCGATGCATATTTTTATAGAAAACTAGATCAGCCAAGAAAAAAAAGTAGTAGTAGAAAACAGAACTATTAATCAGTAGTGACTAGTAATTGACATATCAAAATTAGTATCGAGATGAAATTAAGACACCACTATAGAAGAACAGTGAGGAAGCTAGAATCCCAATGGCCACTTGTAGTGAGTTCAGGCTCAGGACAAGTAGAGTAATAATGATTAAGCATGAAAAGACCTTCTGTACAATCTTTGTCTTTGAGGTAATTGGGATTAAGTCCTAATGCTTAAAGCAATTTAAATAGAACTAGTCCCAATTTAATTTATTAACATACACTGCGTACGTAATTATTATATCTCTGCAAGGAAGTTAGAATTTACAATCATAAATAGCTAGAAGATACACAATTTTAATCAGATTATAGAGCGATTATGTCAAGGTGTAGTTTCCAAATTTAATATGACACCTTCTCCAAATGAACTTATAAGTCAATACACAAATTGTGCTTTCAAAGTCATTATAGAAGACTTTAACAGGATCAAGCTGCACCAAATATTGTTATATACTAATCTTACTAAGACAGTTCATATATGAACTAAAATTTCAGTTTAACTAACTAACTACTAGCATGTCGTAACTCCCTTCCTGCTAGATTAGAGATAAATTAAACAAGATTCAAACAGGAAACCTTACTTAACAAAGAACAAGTGACATATCAAAATATAAATTAAAGCTCCTAAATTATCAACATAAGGATTGCAAAAAACAAAAACAAAAACAAAAACAAAAACAAAAACATGAAAGGCACAATATCTTTATGTATTTTGTTGGCTTCGTTTTTTCAATGAATGATTGTTGCTTTTCTTTTGCTTTTGACTTTTGATTGGATGCATTCTTTGCTTTCTTTTCTTTTCCAATTTGATTTGCATCCATAGTTTCTGGCCCCCTTACTATTTTTTTTTGGTGCAACCTTCTTTCGCATTTGGTACACTATAATCAAACAGGATAAAAGTCAAAGTATATATCATGGTTATAATCAAACACGCACACATTACATAATCAAACATATCAAACAAAATTATGAAAATGTTAAAATTATCAAAATTATCATGAATCAAACAGAAGCGAGAAAACTAAAAAAAATCAAATTCTCAACGTATAAATTGATCATACAAAACGATGTCAGACCTTACAAGACCTGACATACTTAAATGTTGAAATAAAACTAGGAGAGTAGAAAAACCTCACATGAATCGGAGAAGACGCGAGGAAAGACGACACGACGAACGGAGAAGCGGTAGGCAAGGCGGTGCGACGAGCCGGAGAAGACGGTAGACGTGGCGGCACGACAAACGAAGAAGACACAAAGGAAGGCGGCGTGACGAACGAAGAAGACGGTAGGCGTGGCAGCGCGACGAACGGAGAAGACGTCTTAGATTTCTGCAGATCGAAGAAGAGGAGAAGAAGCTTGAAGAAAGTGAAACTTGAGGAATGGTAAGAATCTTCTAGATTTTTTTGTGTGTGGCAATGGGATTGAGTAGGGTTGTTTATGTATGCGCGTGGGATTGATTTTTCTGATTTTGTATTTGTATAGCGTATAAAATATGATGGCTGAAATTAGTGTATACCTGGCATAACTAATATAAAAATTACTATTCTTCATGGTGGTTCAAACCCCAACTAAAATAATGACGTTTTAGGAAATAGTTTTTCAATGGTGACATTCAGGTAAATTAGCCCCATAGATGATCTTGACTAATGACCTATTTTTTTTGTACAGTACAATTTTTTTTCTATGACAACAAATGATCAACATCAAATTTTCAAGATACTTCAATTTAAAAATATAAATTTTGTAGATCTTACATGAATTAGAAAAATGGCGTATAAACTAAATTTAGTGATGAAAGTTAACTGTATTTGTGTTTGGTGTCTAACTGTATGTGTGTATAAATATAAAGATATTTTTTAGTTTTCATGGTATAAGAAATATATGAGGTAAATCCAAAAATGAGAGTGTGAGTTGTCCTAACTCATAATCTATAGAGTAAGCCTCCCCTACCTTGTCTAGGGGACAGTTGAAATGCGGTGGTGAGTGGTGGACTAATGAAAAAGGTTAGCAGTGCCGTCAAAATCCGTAAACACCATGTGACAATTCATTCCATTCCATCCCTTCCCTTCCATAAACAATAAACAAACACGTTTCCTTGAAACTTGAAAGCACACTTCACTCCCCTTTACTTCCCCTTCAATTTATCATCACAATTCTTCAATAACTATCATCCCCAACCTTTTCTTTTCCTTTTTTCTTTTTCAATCCTCTGCCTCAAGCACAAGCTCAACCTTCCTCTTATGGCAAAAACACTGCTCCTTCTTTTTGCCCTCTTAACTCTGTTCTCAAGAATAACTCACCAACAAGAGCTCTTCTTTGAAGGCTTCAATGGCGGTGAAGCCGCCGCAAACATGTCCCTAAACGGCGGCGCAGTCATTCACCAAGGCGGAACACTTGGTTTAACAAACGACACTAAGAGGGTACTTGGTCACGCGTTTTACTCCACCCCAATCCAATTCAAGAACAAGAGCAAAGTTGTCTCCTTTTCCACGGCATTTGCATTCGCAATAGTCCCTCAGTACCCAACACTTGGTGGCCATGGCTTCGCCTTCACCATTTCTCCCTCCAAGGACCTTCCCAACGGTTACCCAAGCCAGTACATGGGCCTCCTGGGCCCAAAAAACGTCGGCAACTTCTCCAACCACCTCTTCGCCGTGGAGTTCGACACCGTCCAAGACTTCGAGTTCGGAGACATCAATGACAACCATGTCGGCATTAACCTCAACAACATGGCCTCCAACAAATCCGTTAAAGCAACGCTGAACTTGAAGAGTGGCAAAGTGATTCAAGCATGGGTTGATTACCACTCCTCAAAGAACCAATTGGAGGTTCGTCTCTCCCAAACCTCAACAAAACCCAATTCTCCTATCTTGTCCTACGAGGTTGATCTCTCACCCATTCTCCAACACTCCATGTACGTTGGGTTCTCCTCTTCAACAGGGCTGCTAGCTAGCTCTCACTATATCTTGGGCTGGAGCTTCAACATCAACAACAACAATGGAGACTACGCCAAAACCCTCTCCTTAAAGAACCTCCCTCCACTCCCTTCACGGGACAAACCCCATAGAAGGGCCTTAATCTTAGGGCTCTCTCTTTCAGCTTCGATATTCCTCCTCTGCTCCATTGCCGTACCATTCTACCTCATCAGAAAGCTGAGAAACGCAGAAGTAATCGAACCTTGGGAGCTAGAAGTTGGTCCACACAGGTTCCGCTACAAGGAACTGAAGAAAGCTACTAGAAACTTTCACCACAAGAACATGCTCGGCTTCGGGGGATTCGGCGCGGTTTTCAAGGGAACACTGGAAAGCAACACAGAAATCGCAGTGAAGCGAGTCTCCCATGACTCCAAACAGGGATTCCAAGAATTCGTATCGGAAATCGAGACCATAGGCAGGTTGCGCCACAGGAACCTCGTACAGCTGCTAGGTTGGTGCAGAAACCGTGCGGATCTTCTATTAGTGTACGACTTCATGCCAAACGGAAGCTTGGACAAGCACCTATTCGAAGATTCAGCAAGAAAAACGCTAACATGGGAACAGAGGTTCAAGATTGTGAAGGGTGTGGCTAGCGGACTCTTGTACCTTCATGAGGAATGGGAACAGACGGTGATTCACAGGGATATTAAAGCAGGAAACGTTCTATTGGACGGTGACATGAACGCGCGCCTCGGCGACTTTGGTTTGGCCAAGCTATACGACCGTGGTTCCAACCCCAGCACCACGAGGGTTGTAGGGACGCTGGGGTATCTTGCGCCGGAGCTGACCAAGACGGGGAGGCCAAGCACGTCTTCCGATGTTTATGCGTTTGGGGCGCTGCTGTTGGAGGTGGTGTGCGGGAGGAGGCCCGTGGAGGCGAAGGCCATGCCGGAGGAGCTTCTTCTTGTGGAGTGGGTGTGGGAGCGGTGGCGCGTGGGGGCGGTGTTGGAGGTGCTGGACTCCAAGCTTGGGGGAATTTATGATGTGGTGGAGGTTGTGGTGGTTATTAAGTTGGGGTTGTTGTGTTCGTGTGAAGTTCCGGAAATGAGGCCAAGTATGAGGCAGGTTGTGAGGTTCTTGGAAGGGGAGGTCCCGTTGCCGGAGGTGATTCCGCCTCCGGATGGCTTTGGTGCTGGAAAGGGTGTCGGTACTGCTTATGGCGGGAACACGTGGCTGTCGGCGGTTGATGATGACGTGGAGGATGGATCCGGTTTGTCTGTTTTGCTTTCTGGTACAGGGGATGAGGGTAGGTAAGCCTCACACTATAGTCCCTATGCCTCTACCAAGCTCAAGTTTTTCTCTCCCACTTGTAACTTAACTATAACTTCGTGCCTTTGGTTTTCACTTTTCAGGTAAAAATAGAAAACACAATTTTATTAATTTTATTTCTTTTTGTAAAGTTAAAATTAAAATCAATCAAACAAAATGTAATATCAGATACACATGACACATTCTTCCAATGTCTATTTCCGCATCTTGTGTTGATATTTTTTCATAACATCACTATCGTACCCATCTTGATAACTATTATTGAGATGATAATCACCATAATTTTAACCAAAGCTATACCCTTTCATTATATTTTGTCATCTGAATGTGCGTTGGCTTTGAATGATAGCTAAACTAAACATAGGATTGCATAACTCATTAGTGACTCCATGATAACTAGTCTATCTTAGATTCAAGCATTTAGATTCAGCATGCAACTATTTTCTCAGAATTATTGAGTGTAGGACATTGGGTGCAAGCTTTTATGATTATGAATTCTACCTTGAATGAAATATTTGTTTGTCAAATTGGCAATGGTTGGTGGAGAGAATAACAGTGATGGTCACTTTGTTGCTGATAATGCATATACACGCAAGCAGACAAGGGAATCTATTGTGATCCGAAACATACATCACATGTCCAGACAATAGAGTCAATTTTGACACCATCAAGTTCAATAACACGTTCCATCAACGGGGAGAAGGAAAAAATATATATAAACATGATCAACAATAAAAAATCGAGGAAAAACTCCTATGCACTTTGCTCACACCCGCATTGTCATCATTCATGTCCTGGATTACTCCTTAATGCTCCCTAAAGTGCATACCATTTGGCCCTTTGGCATTGCTATCAAGATAACTATGAGAGAAAAACTACCCCAGAAATTTGTTAAATACTACCCCACAAATTTGTTAAATACGCTCTTATGCAGTGTCCAAAGTTCAAACACCAGCAAATCTGCCATCATGCGCTCATACACCAGGAACTACAAAGGACCTGCAAATATGTGAATTCTGTACAAATATGTCTACCCCAGTAGAGTTCAGCATATAACAATTCTAACATAAGAAAAATAGCATTCATATATCCCAGTTGCAAACATATAAATTCATAACATGAGCAATGTTAGCAAGAAACAAAATTAAGGTTCCACTAACTAGTTTCATGCCATTCAGTTTCAGTTTCTAAGTGCTGTACACTCTCTTGGTTGCAACAAATGCTTGACCATCAATTAAACTAGACCCAACTACACAAGAACTTAAATTTTGACAGTAACATATCTAACAACAATTAGAAAATCCTCACCTAGTCACCTTCCCCACAAGGCCCTACCCAAGATTCCCTCTATTTATTTTGATGATCAATTCCACCAACTAACATCTGGAAAACAACTGAAAAATGTGAATGATACACATTTTCTGCATTATTAAGCAATAGCGACGAAAGCTGCCAGCATGCACTCTGCAGATAACAGAACAGATCTCAGAATCATGCCCTACCGGTTTACTAGTTTGTTCCAGTGTTATCATCCTCACCATCTTTCGCATAGCTGAAAATCTCATGATCATCAAACCCTACAAACAAAAGGAGACGAGATAACTTGACATTGTCTACCAAGCAATTTCCATATCTATTACTGAATGATGCAAAAAAAGGTAAATGGAGGGGCAGTTTCCATATATATTGAAACACATATAACTACCTTCGCCCAAGTCTTCCACTTCATCATTTAAAGGCCTTATAAGCATTGAGTTAACAGAAGATGGATCCGGTACCATGCAATCCAAGTTCCCATTCTCTTCCAAGTATAAATCGTTTGGTCTGATCCAGTCCTCAACCTTACTAATGTTGTCGAAGGATAAGGGATCACTCAAATGTTGTTCTTTGCTGGTGTACCTGAAAGAAAATTCCACAACAGAATATAAATTCCCTTTCAACTGCAAACTGCATTAACACAATCTATCAATATACAACCATCTGAGCTCACATTTGTCTTAATTGTAAGTTGTGTTGAACGAAGACAAGATCGTTGAGATGTTGGCGCTCTATAAAATTCCTCGTATTCATTATTTTTTGTTCAAAAGGAATCTGGTTTCTTTTGTAGATTGGTAAATTGCATGTTTGGCTGAGAATACGAATTGCTAAACGTGACATGTTGGGGCAGCCTCCTCCATATGTTGACCACCATTCAGCTACAAAAGAAACATATGAAAGTTAAGTACACAAAAAGGGGTTAGTATAACAATGAGTCATGCGAGAAAGGAAATGCTCAAATAGGATATCTTAAATACAATATGTCTCAAGTAAAGAAGAGACATTTAAAGAACCCAACCATTATTGGTGGAATAATTCTATGCAGGCAGGCCATAACAGATATCCAACTTTTTTTCCGGAATGTAGAATAATTATGCTACCAGTGATTCTACAATGTGAGCAAAAGTTCAACAACATTGCTAATGGAGTGGTCACATGTGCAGTTAAGTTCAGAGCTCGGACAGAAAATTCCAATTTCCACTCATATGACATTGGTTTTTATGTCAAAGCATAAACATTTTACATAAGGGACAAGATAGTTTTTTCCTCTTTCAGTTTATCAGTTTTTTACATCTATGCATCATAACTATTTTGGATAAATGTGTTTATAAATTCTGATTTTTTTTTTCCGCCTATAAGTTACTTAAAGTAAAAAGAGAACATGGAAACTGAGAATATATTATTCCTATCTAAGAGAATAGGTTATAGGCCCTTACAAGGAAGTAGAGTATCTCTAGCTCTGACTGCCATCTTTCTCCCAAAATCTCCTGCAGCACTCTTGTACAAGGTTATCTCTTTGATAATTTTATCTTGGGTTCTTGTATCTGGGACTAATCTCTCTATGCAATCAAACATCCCCGAGAGAATCTCGCCGTGCATATCCCCTTGAATACTAAAGAAGAACTTTGGATTAAGGTAGAAACCGGCAGCATGAAGGGGATGATTCCACAACCTTTCCCATCTGTGATGTATAATATTCCAGTACACCATATATTCGTCCCTCTTAACAAGTGCTTTCTTAATAGCTTCTTTTGCCCGGTAAATTCCAGCATAAATATAACCAATTGCAGGTTTTGTCTCACTAGCAGCTATTCTTATCACTCGCAAGAGAGGAGTTGTTAGACGAACAATCATTTCACATGAAGACCAAAACGTTTCATCACTCAGGATATCTAACATTTCCAGT
>JASCZI010272474.1:6975-18120 GCA_036250425.1 Stylosanthes scabra | reverse complement strand
TCTTTGAGTATGGACAATCCATCCACTCCTGAGAAGTGACCATGGCCTGTAAATTGTGTTTGAGATCAACCATTCGTTTCAATGTGGAAAAGTTTGTTGCAAATTGAGAGAAGGCAGGATCCACAATATCATTCCCCAATGTATACCTTCTAACCATACTCAACACAGCACTACAATTGTACACAAATCTTGTTATAGATCTAGCTTGTTCAATCACAGTACTAATCCACTCAAGATTTCCAAAATCTTCAAGCATCAAATCAATGCAATGAGCAGCTGAAGGACTCCAATAAAGGGTAGGAAAAGTATCAGTCAGCCGCTTACCAGCAATAGCATATTGCTCTTCCCCTGGCGTAATCACTTGAAGCACTTGCCCAACTCCAATTTCTTCTACTATTTGTCTTAGCAACTCATATATACTCTCTGCAGGAATTGAAACCTCAGTAGCATCAAAGGTTTTCAAAAAGATTATTCCTTCGGGACAGTAAGCGAAAAAATTTAGCATCACTCTACCAGCTTCTGTACTCAACTGATCTACCAAGATAGAGCAGCCAGTCCTCCCCCATGTCATCCTGCACCGGTCTACATCATTTTTCATTTCTTCCACAGAGCTTTTCAGGACCCAACCCCGAAGTTCATGATGCGACGGACACTCGATTCCCAGACCCCTTGAAGCAATTGCCTCCACCATCTGCTTGAAATAGATTGAGTTCACAGCATCAAAAGGTGCACCAACATCGTACAAAAACCGACCTATTGCCATATTAATGTGATTGTCCATCCTTTTGGGAACCGGTGTATTTTTCTCCACCACAGGAACAACCTCAGAGTTTGCATGAGTTGCGGTTGGTTGCTTCGGTTTTAACTTCTTTCTCCTTTCTACACTTTTACTCATCCCTTCACCAGCATGAACTATCGCATTCGAATTGTGTTCCACTGAATTCGGCATTGGAAGGGATTGCATTCCCTCATTCACATTCCCATCCAGGACATTATTGACGACAGTATCCAAAGGACTAAGATTCATGATCTCTTCCTCAATCTTCTGCTTCTTCCTCTTCCTCATGACAACCCCGTCCAAGCTCTGCTGCATATGTACCCTAACATCATGGGGAACACGGCTGCAGGTGGATGCATTGCCCTTCTGACAAGCAAGGTGTTCCTTAATCCTATGAATCCCACCACCCTTAAACATCTTGAGGCAATATATGCACTTCAGTTGAACCTTTTCCCCACTCTTAAACATCTGAACATGCTTCCATGCAGGGTCATGTTTCTGGGGTGTAATTTGAACCAGTTCAAGATTTGAACCCATTTAGAACTAACCACAACACCCCCCCTGCAGCTGAAATCAAAACAACAAGCACTGTCTCATAAAACTAAAACTAAACCCACGTGCAATTTCTCATTTTTCAGTTACAAATGTTGTAATGATTCAATCCTAGGCAATTTGCATCCAAGAACATTTATTTATACCAAAAATTAAAATTAAGAATTAAAAAAGCAGGGATACAGAGAAGAAAAGAAAAGAGCTTACCCGGTTCGCGCGTGTTGTTGAGAATTGTAATTGAGATGGAGGAATTGAGTTGGGGAATACGAGGAGAAAAAACAGAACCGAGTTAGGGTTGGAGTTGTGTTGGAAGAGAGAAGAAAGAAGACAGAACCGTGAAGATGTAACCGGATGGACCGGTTAGGGCAGAGAGAGGGGCGATTTGAGTTTGCTTTGAATGGATCCGGTTTCGGCGGTCAAAGGTTATAGCCGGGCCGGTTTGTTTCGCGAGAGAAAACCGAGATTCCTGCTCTTCCTCCGGAGCCGGACGATACTGAAATTGTGGTTGTATCTCGTCTTCGGCTATCTTACTGTTTTTCCAACCCAACCCGACCGCACCTTTTCCTTAAATAAGCCAAGAGTCAAAACCCTCCTTTGATTTTCAGTTTTCTTTTTTTTAAATTAATAATATTAACCATGTTTTAAAATACACAGTAGATGGAAAATTTCAAGCTTTAAACTTTTCAATAAAAGATTACCTTAGCTAACTCCTTTTAAAAAACCACTAAAGTTGTTAATTATTTTAAAAATATATTATAATTATCTATAAATTTATAACTTTTATTACTTAATATGAATTCTATCATTTTAACTATTTTTTATCTAAAATTTTAGAAGAATTTGATTTTTTTTATTATTTATTATTAACACTTTTGTCACTCAAATAACTTTTCGTTAATTAATTTTTAAAAAGGTTTATCTATATTGTAATCTAAAGACACATATTAAGATTATATATTAAGAAAATTTTTATTAGAAACACAAAAAAAAAATTAAGTTTTTAATATATTTATTTTGTATTTATTAAATATAAAAATTTAAAACCTTCTATCAATAATAAATTTAGGGTTTATATACTTGTACTCTAAAAGCACATAATAAGATTACAAATGAAGCTAAGAAAGTTTTTATTGAAAATATGAAAAAATTAAGTTTTTAATGCATTTGTTTTACATTCATTAAATATAAATATTTAAAACCTTCTATTAATAATAAATTTATCATATGTCCTTATAACTCATGTTAGCTAAACCCACAAATTTATTACGTGTGTGCCCTTAAGCCACATGTTAATTAAACCATTTTAGAAAATATAGATATTAACATAAAGGATAAAGCACATTTGTATACTCGACCTTTAAAAAAATTGTATATATATATCTCTCACTATTGATAAATACGTGTGTGTCTCCCACCTTCGAAAAAAAGGACGGTCAAGCCCCTTTGTTGATTCGGAATTCCAAGTAGCAACGAAAAATGCAGATGTGACAGAAACGGGGTCCAATAACCCGTTATGTTGAACAACGTGAATGGTGTTCCTCTACTAAGATTCGTTTCTCCATTTGCTTATAATCTTTGCCAACAAAACCCTCCAACTTGCTTCCATTATGAATCAACTTATTTTCAATTTAACTACAATGAGAAGTTATTCATTTATTATTCACTTGTTCAAGGATTGTTGATATGCAACATGTGCTAAAGAAAAGAACCTTGTTGCGGCTAGGGGTGATCAAGTGGGCGGGCCTGATCCATTTAAGTCCAACCCGTTTAGCCTACAGATTAAACGAGTTTGCCCATTTAAATACGGTTTTATACGAGCTGAGATTTTCTAACCGGCTCATTTATGGTTAGTCCGACGGATTAAACAGGCTGGCTCATTTAATTAATTAATTTTTTTAAAAAAATTAAATAAATAATTTAATTTTTAATTTTAAAAAATATTTTTGTACAAAAGGTACAATTTTTTTAAGCAAAAACTTAGAAAAACAAAGCTTTTTTAGTTGAAAATTTGGGGTTTTAGGTCAAATAAGACAAAAATATAGAAAAAAGTGTTATTTTTTAAAAAAATTAAAAATTAAATAAACGGACCATTCCATTTAGTCCGCAGGCTAGCCCATTTAAACCCAGATTTTAAACCGTTCGAGCTCAGAAACAAAAGACCGCCCCTTTAGACGAATAAACGGCTTTGTCCGACGAATTTGACCCATTTTTACGACTCCAGTTGCGGCTAAGGTGCCAACCAGCCATACCCATGGAAACAAAGGCTAACAACCCCAAATGCACTGCACCTAACATTACCCATTGTTTCTTCTTCTACTTTGAATCACTTGAATAGTCACATTTATGTAAGGTTTTGGTGCATCGAAAGAACTATTGGTTCCCAAAAAATGGTTTTTTTTTTTCTTATAAAGAGAAATGTGTTGCCAAATTTTCATTTTTTTCCTTATAGGGCTGCAATACTAATGCAACCCGTGTGGAGAATCAGAAATCTGAAAGGGGGAAAAACAAATTTTTTTTTTTGGTATCAAAGAAAAGGAATGAGAGAGAAAGTTAGTGGGTTGATTCAATGGCTTGTGGGTTGATTTACAGGCAACAACATCAGATTTAAAGAACTGGTGCCAAAGAAACAGCGTCGTTTTGATCTTAGCATAGGAACCGTACACGCTGGATAATGTAATGGGTTGTTAGGCCTCATTTTTTCTACATCTGCATTTTTCGTTGCCATTTGGAAGCCCAAATCAATGAAGGTGTTTGACTGTCCCGTTTTCTCAAAAGTGAGAGATACATACATATTTACCAATGATGAGAGATACATATGTACAATTTTTTAACGGTCGGGGGCACAAATATTTTTTACCCTAACATAAAAGTAACTACGACTCATCTAATTAAAAACAACTAACATAAAATGCGAATGCTAGTACAATCTAAAAAAAGTAAGAAGTGGGGCACTTCTTGAATTTTAAAGTTTTAATTATAAAATATTAAATTTTAAATTTTGAACCATGAATTATAAATCCTAAAATTCAAACCCCAAACTCTAAATTTTCATCATGAATCATAAATTTTAAATTTTAATAAACTATAAATTTGAATTATTAATATAAAATATAATAAATTGAGAGATACATTTTATTTAATTAACAAGGAATACAAAATTCTCTACTTAATAAGGAGCGTTCAAGAAAAAATAGAATTATTAGTTGAGGTGCAAATGATTTATAACTTAATTAAAAAGTTTTCAAATATTTGAAATAGCTAAAAAACAATTTTTTATGATTTATCTATGAAGGTTGTGAAACGTGGGGGTTATCTAGGACTTCTTTTTTACAGCTATGTAAAGTTTACAATTTTGCTTGAACCAAACAGATTAGAAACTTAGTTACACTGTTTTAGTTTAATCATGGAAGTAAGAGGCTATTTCGTTTTGTCTCATAAAATACAAATAGTTGAAACAGAAGTAATGAAACAAAAAGCAGTAAAGGAGGCAAGTAGATTTATATTAGTTCGGCCACCTCACTGCAACCTACATCCAATCCCACCAACACCATGTTGGATTTTCACTATTAATCAAATGATTACAATCACCAATTCCTCTAGAGTTACACACATTCTATCTAAGGACTTTTCTCTAAACTCTTTTCACCTAGAACTTAGCTTTCAAATACTAACCCAACTTATGTAAGGGGAACTCTCAGGTTTAATCCATAAAACAGAAAAACGCATTCAAGATTTCTATGCTAAGATATTCATGGTTTTCACTAACCTATCACTCTTGCATTTGTTCTCTTTGGCTTTTACATATGCCTCACAAATTTGTATTTTACCTCATGAAAATAAGTAGTGATAAATTAAGAAAAACAGAATATTCTTTTGAAGCACAATGAATAAAAAGACACTTGCAGATTTTGCAAAGTGAATGATTTTGTGTTTTGCTCTCTCTTTCTCCTTACTTTTCTCTTTGGTTGAATCTCCTTTTAACATAAATGTATTGTCTTCAAAAAACATAAAGCAAGTCAACTTGAATCCTAAACAAAAGTAATGCCTTGGAACTTGTTGCTAATGATAGTCACTCTATGAATGATAAGCTTGACAAAGTCAATTGGCTCCTTTTCTCATTGCAAAACCAACAACCTCCTATTTTGGCACAATGCCTTGGCTGCAGTAACATCAGAGGAGAGATGTTTTGTTGATCAACTTTTTCTTCTTTTAGTCTGAGCTATTTATCTTGACTTAAACTTCAAGTTGAATTATTCTTTATTAGATTAGTGATGTTGATGTTAAGCCTTCTCTAAGAAGTTATTGGCAAGCAAAAAAATTGAGCTTCCCATTCTTTTTCTTGCACTCCTGACCTGCACCTACATTTAATATGAGATGTATATTTTGCTCTTCAATTTGCAGCAATAAGCCTCTATTATCATTTAAGTATTAGCCTGCAATAAAAATAAAAGTGTGTCTGCACAAATATAACCAATGACATCAAACAACACTTAGACTTTTTCATCTAATCAATATTAATATGTGTTGTGATAGAGTAACCTAAAACTTAAGTCTAATACCTAAAAGGGTAAAGAATTCAATTATAAATCATATTTTAAAAAAAATTAAAAATGTAAAAAATATAAAAATTTCTTTAAATAAAATTAGGTTTATAATTAGGTTTAACTTTTAGATCTCCCAATCATCTTCTTAATATATAATCATCATACAAAAATACATTATTATTTCCTAAACTCAACCATCTATACTATTATATTTATAACGGAGATAAGATAAAGAGTTGATATTCAAATTTTCTTTCTCACAGCATATTTATCATCTTAACTATCTTAAATATATTGTTATTACTCATATTTAATTTATTTACTCACATTTAATTTATAAAAATATCGATTATATATCTATAGTTCTATACTATATATAATTGGATACAGAAAAGAGTTGATATCTAAATAATGAATAATACTACGAAACAAACGTTAAGGAGCTATTCGGGAGCCAATAATTAAGTTATTATCCAAATTTTATATGAGTTATCATCTGTAACTCATATATCTAAAATTAAATTTCATCCAAAATTTATATAAGTTATCATCCGTAACTATGTATTATCTCCCTATTGATCATAATGTATTGGCTTCCTAATTTTTTTTATAATAATTAAGGAAAATTAATATAAAGAACTCCATTATTAAGGTGATTTAATTATTAAAAAAAATTATTATACTGAAATTATTAAAAAAATTAATTTATGTAATATTGAAAAAAAACTAATTTTTTTTATAGAAAAACAAATATATCCTTAAATTTTTTTATTTATTTTCTTCTTAAAAACTTAATTTCTTTTTAATTATTTATCCTTCTCAATTTTTTATTCAAATTCTTATCGAAGTATATTCACCTTCCCAATGATTTGTTGCTAGACTCCCCAATTTTCATTCCATGACATAGACCTTGATGAATCCCAACATACTTAAGTACCCCTTATCTCTAATGAGCCTTCAAAAGATAATTACCACAACGCCCTCTACTCTAGTGTAATCTGTTGCAGCTTTAATTGTGGTTTCCGTGATTGAACCAAGTAATACCTTCCCTATCTCCAAAGGCAATATCATCCCGGCATCCCGCCAATTCATGTGAACTCCTTTTCTTAGGCAAATCTCAACTTTAGTATCTCTTGTTACTGGACTAAATTCGGCCATTTATTTCGGGTAAAATTCATTCTCCTGTTTGATCATAGCTTTTTGCCTCCTTTCCAAATTTTCCTGTTCAGAAGTCAACAGAACCACATCCTCAAGGACACCTATGCTTTCCTCTAATTAGAATTGAATAAGAGATCCTCTCAAGGAAGAGATGCTAGTTCTGCAGAAACCATGAATGATAAATATGAAGAAAAATTACTGATCGAGGGTCAATTGTACAATGAAGTCAATGATCCGCTACCCTTTTCGGCCAAAGGCACAAATTAGTGCTTTTAGCATATGAAGTTGTCTCTCATGGAGAATTGGGGACTACACTGAAAAATTATTATAGAAGATGAATATCTTGATAAGGATTTTTTAGTATAGTAGATAATTAAAAAAAAATTAGGTTTACAAGAAGAAAATAAATGAAAAAAAAATTAAGGGTATATTTATCTCTCCATTAAAAATATTTGGTCATTCCCTTTGAATATTATATAAATTAATCATTCTTAATTATTTTAATATAATCGGTCACTTTTAATAATTAAATTTCTTTAGTGATCCTTTATACTAATTTTTTCTAATAATTATAATCTATAAAAAAATATTTTGTTAAAACAAATAATCAAATATTTAAAAGAATAATGTTAGATAACCAAACAATATCAATCAATAATTAGTAAAAAAACATTGAGCAATTAAGCACTAAAACTAATTATCTAAAAACTCTAAAACTGATCATTCAAAATCGTTAAATTTAATCATTAAAAAAACACTAAAATCGATCATCTAAAGATACTGAACTAATCTTTCAAAATAGTAAAATTGATCATCTAAAATCATAAAATATAATTATCCAAAAAACTAAAACTCATCATCCAAAAGAAAAACTAATATCAACATCAAGATTATTAGAAACTTCATTCAAAGGTGTTACACTCATCAACCCATGATAACAATGGTGAAAAATCATGTAATCCACAAGAATTGGTGATGAATGAAGAGCTAGAATAACGAAGATGTTGAGGATGAAAAAGTATTTGAAGAAAACTAACGAACGATGATTTTGTTGAACAAGAAAAAGACGACACAATATTTGAAGGTGGCACATTGTGGCGGCGACCTAAGACGAAAAAAATGATGAAGACGACGATTTTGTTAAAGACGATGAGAATGTTGAACACGAAGAAGTTGGATAACACGGTGAAGCTGTTGAAGACGAAGAAGATGACACAAATTTTGAAGGTGATGCCGACAATGACGTTGAAGCTGGAGAACACGATGAAGTTTTTGAAGCTGTTTGTGCCAGTGAACGCGATGATGAGGATTGATCAGAAAAAGAGATGAACATGATGTTAGATCAATGTGTTTTGGTGTGTTTTCGTTACTTTGTTTTCTAATATGGTGTTGGGTGTTGTTGACATATTTTAGCAGTCACTTATAATTTATAAAAATTTGGATTGATACGCTATATATATAATATAGAATTAATTTACATGCACACCTATATACATCTTTTATTCTTTTTTTATTTTAATTTATATGTTAAGATACGTTATTTATGTGCTATACATAATTATTTTTATGCTATCGTATGTTGTATTATATATTTTATAAATTTTTCTGTGCTATATTTATATTTTTCTATTATAAATGAGATATATAAAAATATACAATGATACATGTATCATTATCCAATAATATATAGGACAAGTTACCACATTAAATTAGTTAAAATATAAAATTATTAGATTATATCTTTTAGAGAAATATGATTAATTTGTACCAAAATCACATTTATATTGTATTATAGAATCCGTGACACGTAATAGTATACCATGTATCCTGCCATAAATTCTTATTGGTTAATTAGAATCCGCTCTTTGACTACCACGAATTTTTTTAATCTGAATATCACCTTCTAAGTTGAAGGAAAGATCCATAATTCCAAGATTATTTAAAAATGAGCTAAATAACATAATCATCTTCAAATCAAAATTCCATAAGAGGAAATATTAGTTTTATACAAAATGTTTAACATATTTACATAAAAAAAAAATGTTATTTTAAAATAATTTATATTAACCAATAAATATATAATGATTGATAACATGAAAAATTAAATATTTACCTACTACATACTCTCATGCTATTAAAAAAAATTATTATAACATTATTGTTTCAATCAAATTTATGTATCGAAAATTATCAAATATAACTTGAATTTTTTTCAATCAGATTACCTTTAGAAGATTTACTAAAATTTCGATTTCTCTTCTATACTCTTACGTAATCTCATGCTATTAAACTAAATTGGTAGGTCCTTAACGGATCCTATATTAGCCCAAAGACGTTGATCTCTACGTAGAAAAGTAAATACTTAAGTTTGAAAAGCTTCTGGACCTGCGCGCAGCTATTTTTATGGTACACTACAATATTGCTTCAATGTATCGACGGTAATTACCAACGGTCATTTGGACACGGGCTCTATCGACGGCACAGCCGTCAATAATAATATCATAGTCGTCGGTAATATTTTGCATTAAATGCACGTTAAAAATGCGCTCTGTACCGACAGCTAAGCCAACTGTAGGCTGTCGGTAAAATTAGCAATATTTTGGCGCCAATAGGCGTCACAACGGCTTAATATTATCGACGGCTAAGTCGTCGATAAATACCGACGGCTGAGCCGTCGCCGTCTCCGGCGTCGTAGGCATTTTAAATGTTGTTAATATTATCGACGGCTATAATATTAAGCGACGGCTTAGCCGTCGGTCAGCCGTCGGTAATAACATGTAGATAAAATTATAGGTTCCCAATATTATCGACGGCTCAACCGTCGATAGTATTACCGACGGCTAAGCCGTCGAGGAGCCGTCGATAATAATATTTTATTAAAATTCGAAATTCCCGCCTTCGCTAATATTTATTAAATGAAACGCAGCGTTGCAGGTGGCGTCAATAAAAAAAAACACGCTGAGTACCGATGCCTAGCAGGCCGTCGGTAAAAATAAAAATTAACTCAAAAGGCAGTGAGCCCCTCCTTCTTCCTCAGAACTGAAAGGTCTCTCTCTTCACTCACTCTCTCTCTCTCTCTCCGCCGCCCTATCTCTCTCTCTCTCTCTTCGATTTCTCCCTCCTCCGACCTCCGTTCGGAGTTCCGTCGTCGCCATTGTACTCGGGGTAAGTCCCTCTTTCATTTAATCGGTTTAGTTTTTTCGATTTCGTTCATTTTTTTTAATGTCTTTTCGATGATTTTCTTTGTACCTAATGTATTTGGTGAATGCTGTTTTTTTTTCAATTATTTCAGAGATAGCGGCTGCTGAGGTTGCTGCTGGTGCCGCTAGTGGGTGGGGATCGTACGAGATTGTGCAGTTTAGGCGTTGCCCATATTTATCCCGACACTACGGTTGGTAATCTATTCATTTTAGCTAGCATTATTATATTGGATATTTTTAAATTGGAATTGTGATTAAATTATTCGGTAACCGGTATAATTAAATGAAAAATTTTATTGAATGTTTAGGATAGAGACTTGAACATCTAGGATAGAATTGTAGAATGGGAGAGGAGAATGAATCTATGCGGGGGCATAGAGATCCTTCCGGTTTGTTTGCTGTGGAGATTGTGTATGTTTGCTCTGTATTTGGTGTGGGGAATAATGTGAATACAATGGTTAGGTTTAATCAACGTAATTGCATTGTATGTTAATTGTTTGTGCAAATTATATTTGTTTTGAAACTTTGAATTCATTTGGGGTGTTCTAATTAGGGGGAAACTCTGTCAAAATTTTTAAAAAATTATAGAGTAAAAGAAGGCATTAACTAAAGTGGCTTAAAAATTTTACAAATGTAGAAAAAATCATACCACATAATTATGAGCAATCTCATTCGTGGATGTACGATAGGGTGTATTCAAATAGAGGGGGACTTAAACCGTCATTCATAAATGGATTGTTAACACCGGGGGCTCCACCACGTACGAGGCCACCAGAGAGAGGATGGTAAGTTAACTTTAATACATTTAATTAAATTTTAATCATTATGAAGTTACTTATTTATCTTCGTTATGTTTAATGCAAAACTACTACTGTTAACAGGCGTTGGAGCTGGAGCGAACACCTACCCAGAG